>OMNN01086434.1:0-24689 GCA_900302755.1 Chromis chromis
ACCATTGTCCCAGAACAAGCATCAACAGGATGCAGTGGAACAAGTTTGATTGACAGAGGCCCCACTGCACAAGCCAGAGTACCCAAAGGATCCACTGCCAACATCCTGGTGCCAGACCCCATAGGACACCCTGAGAGGTCCTCTTGTCCATGCCCAATGGTTCAGAGCATTTTTGACCACATAAGGGGGACCAACACAATATTAGGCAGGTGGTCATAATGTTATGCCTGATGGGTGTATATATATAATATATTGCTTTTTAGACAGGGGCTCCCATTAGGAAACACATCAAATGCTTATTATTCGTTCAGAAGATCCTCCACTATATATACACAAATATATATATACGTACAAAACAAACGAGTCAGGTGTTTCTTTTTGGTACTTGTTTTTTGCCTCATGGCCTAAATAGAGTCCACCTTTTTAAATCTGGTGTTGCTTGACAGAAGAGTTGTCACAGTTGCAAATGTCACAATGTGCTGCCCTGACTGTCACCTCCTGAAACCTTCAGTTAGGATCATGTCGAATAGACAGAAAGAAAGCAAAAAGCAAATGACCTTGCATGAAAAAATCCCATTAAATAACTTAACAAAACGTTTTCTGCTAATATTATGTTAATAAGTGTATGTATATCTAACTTTTTTTTAGCTTTAATTAATGTCTGGGTTGAGGCTTTGGGAGCTGCAGAGTTCCTATGGCAATGGTCATTTGCTGAGTTGTGAGCTGTGAATTTAAGCCAGTCATATTGTTTATTATATTGTTCTGTGAAAAGAGACACTTATTTAGTTCAATTCAGTTTAATTTACATAGTTTATTTGCTCTCAAATTCAAGACTCGAGTGAAGTGAAGTGTTTCTACCACAATAAAATCAGTTCATAAATTATATTACAGTTTTTCTCCATTGGTTTGGCTCATTTCTTGAAACAGAAATTACATTCTCAAAACTCTAAGATCATTTGGCAAAACAGTCTTACAGTTCAGCACAACACCATGGTTCACCTGCAAAAGCTCATATCTCTCCCAAAACAGTTCACTCATTTGTCAAAACTAAATTCTATTCTCATATAAATTGTCAGTGCCCCCAAAATGCATCATCCCTTTGGCATTGTGTAGCACTGCAAGTCAAAATGTTTAGATGTTTTGTCACTATGGCAGATGACCATTGAAATATCCCTCATGTCCACCTCTCAGTCTTAGCCCAGTTCTTCATTGACAATGGTTACTGTGCTATTTTTTTTTGTCTAGCTAACAGAATACAATTGTGTATAAAACTGAAAAAAAATAGGATTTCATGGTAAGAGTAGCCTCCAAGGTTTGACATCACACATTGCACTCATACTGCCAAGGAAATTGTAACTTTTTATTCACACACATAAAGTAACTTCCATACATACAGCATAACATACTGTAATATAAACACATAAAAAAAGGAAAATGATATGTAGCCTACAGTGCTGTAAATAAAGCTGGAGTTTCACAACTAACACTTCTTCACTGGTCGCTCTCCTCACCCTCCTGACCGTCCTCCTCGCCCTCCTGGCCGTCCACACTCTGCTGTCTGTCTGGCCACAGCTTTTTATCCACATCATAGCATATATTCTCCCTTGCGATGCAACGAGGGAAGAAACGGCGTGAATGTCGCAACCATCCCCTACACTGATCACCTGTAATGTCTTCACACGCAGCGTCCATTGCATCGATCAAGGACCTCTGATTTTGAGCCTGATGCTCATACACTCTCCACCTCCAAACAAGCCAAACGAGAAAAACTGTAATCAATTTATTCAATGTTCCAAGAGATTCATGTATGGTATTCATGGTTTTACAGTATGTTCTTGACTATTTTTGACAATTGAACAGACTATTGTGCAAGTGATGACTTATACAATGAAATTATGCTGACATAATAAATGATAATAATACATTTTATTTATAGAGCGCTTTTCAAAAACTCAAAGATGCTTTACATGTTAAAAACAAATACAATTATACAGAATACATCAAACAAAAGAAAACAGAATAAACACATTGAAAAAGCAAAAAAAAACAAACAAAAAAAACATACATGGATAAAGTTATGTAAATAATGTGATATGCATAGATTAGTGAGGTGACAGGTTGAAGGCAGTGTGGAACAGGTGTGTGTTTAATTTGATCTTGAAAGTGGAAGGGTCAATGGTGTCGCGAATGTGTTGTAGGAGTGAGTTCCAAAGAGAGGGGGCGGCAACAGAGAAGGCTCTGACATGTTTTGGAGAGAACAACCATTAGACTGAGAAGTCAACAATCAGTTTAGATCAACAAGATCTATTCACTTGGAAATTGTGCTAAATGCAGGCTACCTGTACTTAATCATGTGCAAAGATGTACTGAGACATTGAGACATGTACTTAGACATTTGCAATTTGATGAAATGAAGGAGAAATTCAAGTCTGTTGTGAACAATTGCCAAGTGGTTTAGAGGTTTGTCCATGTTATTTTGAGAATGTAATTTCGGTTTCAAGAAATGAGCCAAACCAATGGAGAAAAACTGTAAGACAAACGAGGGAACATTAAATCCTGAACTGAAGGAGAACAAAAATGAAGTTGTCAAGTCAATTTCTTTAAGTTACATCAACTTGAATTCAGTTTTAAATCAACTAATGCAGAAATTTGAGTTTAAATTACACACAATATTAAGTTGATGCAACATTATGAAACATAAAAATAATGTTTGCAGCTTATACAGTTGATCTAAATCTTGCAACCATGCATTCAATAAAGTAGCAGCAAGAGGTTCTTTAAAAAAAAAATACAAGATCCAACAATAACATAACTTTATCAGAAGTTGTCATAAGTCCATTTTTTTGTTAAGCCTAAACATTTGTTTTTAGATTTTTTTTTAAAAGAAATTTTTGTCATTAACCACCACAGAAGTCTTTGCCATGGTGCCCCTTTACTAGCTAAACCCCCACAATGCTCTCTCCCAACACTTGTGTTTATTTCTTTACCACTTATTAAATAAGTGCTAAATAAAAATAGCTAACTCAGTGTAGCTTTCATAATTTTACCTAAAGTTGTCATAACTTTTTTTGTTAAGCTTAAACATTTGTTTGCAGAACTTCCATCAGGAATTATACAATAAAATTACTTGAATCTTATTTGAAGCCCTTATTGATGCCTCTTTACCTCATTTATCACTTTTAATGCTTAAGTCCATCAGTGTTGGGGTCTAAAAATGGATTGGAACACATCTTTTTTTATTAAAATGGCTTCTGACATATAATAGTGATGAATAAGATACTGAGATAATGTGGGAAGGGGAGGGGATTTGCAACATGATAAACTATTATAAAGTCAGATTAACTTTTAATCATGTTGTCAGTTATAGTTGATTAATGTATCTAAACCTGCAAAACCAATACTTGAACATGTGACTACGACTACACCCCCACCTGTGTATCGACAGACCACCCAGTGCTTCCCACCTCTAGGGGGTATAGCTCAGTGGTAGAGCATTTGACTGCAGATCAAGAGGTCTCCGGTTCAAATCCGGATGCCCCCTGGTTTTACTAAAAGGTTGCATATTACGTCTCGTTTACATGGACAAATTTAAAAGACACCCTGTAGTTCTTGTTAAACATCTGAATACTGTTTTCTTTCCTTTTTTGTCTGTAATTCAGCTTCGAGTCAAGCTGGGACTGCACAGTATTGGGAAAACAGACAATGCAATATTTTGTTTTTCTGCAATACAACAAAATGCAGGAATTTTCACCAGCTGGTTCGTTATTTGGAAAGAATTAAACACTGTAGAATGACTGGGCTGATTTTGGAAGGGAGTAAATCTGCACAGAAAATAAAAAGTAAACCATTTGGTACCTTTCTCACATGGTGGAACACCCAATATATATATATATTTTGTTGCTTTGGATGCATTCAGATGCATCTATGCAGTCAGAGTACCTGTTTTGGGTCAACATCATCCTTTCTGTAGCGGAAATATTTCCATACAACTAAATGTCACCTTTATTTTTTGCACCAAATCTTCCTTTTGGTGTGTCTTTCGTGTTCTTTGCTAATTTTTCTGTGCAAAGTCAACAAAATCTGTGTCTTGTGAATAAAGCTAAAAAAAAATTTTTTTAAAGCACAAGTTGGAGTTAATTATGTTCCATGACACAGATTTCTCAAGTTTTCTTTTTGTATAAAGCAGCAAACATAGTTGTAGCATGATTTACTACCTGCAATGGGATTATTGATGCTAAACCATATATTGTGCAGTCCTTCAGAGATCTCCTCTAAAACACTTCTGTGTAAAAGTCATAGCTGCATTGCAACATCACAGATTTAAGGATCAGCTATCACACGACAATCTTTAGTTTGTTTTTCAGGATTGATTTATCAGTAATCTCCCATTATCACAGCTTCGTTAACATACAGATGCAACACATTTGCAATAAAAACTCTCAGCATCACCAAAAACAGAACCATGAATGTTCAATGTGATAATTTAACTCAATTAGATAATTTATTAACTAAAATACACTTTATAGTTTGCTGTTTATTTAGCAAATGTTGTTATATTGCAGATTGTGTGAGGAAAACAGTACATTTTGGGGGTATTTCTTCAAGAGTTACTTACCCAAAACGGTCAGTGAAATGCTCAGAATTACTGCCGAAGCAAATAAAACTCTACGGCTGTTTGGATGGTAATAAAAATGCATTACAAATCTAAAAAAACAGGTTACAGCACCGTCCACCCTATGAGAAACAACTATATTTATCCACAACCATAGGCAGCAACCCAATCCCCTACATGCACACTAATGTAAACACTGAACAACTGCTTCCAACTGTCCACATGTCTGTATACGTGGTGGCAGATGAACAACCGGCCAACAGAGATTGTCCTCTACTTATTATTTTGTTCTCACTGTCACGTCGCGTTCGAAGGTCCACGCCGAGGCCTGAAGACGAACGCCGCCGCCACCATGCTGCCTTTAAACAAACATGACCCGCTACACCCAGCGCCAACTGGTGCGAGCAGAAAAACACACCGCGGCCGAGAGGTTTCCAGTATTAACAGATAAAAGAGAAACACATCTGCTGCACACCGCTCTCCAAAAATGCAGACCAGGAATTCATTTGAATGTATTTTAAAGCTATTGTATTCCAAAAAGAATGACGTCTCGCTGATACAGATGGGAGAGGGGGAATAAACTGAGAAAACTAACTTCGAAGTGCCCAACAGCAAATACTGTGGTACAAGTTCTTCTAAATTTGCTGTTTTTTTTAATGTTGAAATCAAACCCGAGGTGAAAGATGCTGTACTTTTGACAAATCCTGCACAGATTCAAAAATAGAAGATGACATCGCTGTTGGCAAATCTTTCCACCTACACTGGAAAAGGTGTCCAAGAGTCATGACTTCTTTGAAAATGTTGTGTGTGCCAATGGAAATACTTTGGAATACTTGATAGAATCACTGCGTTGCAGAAAAATTCACAACTTTACCAACATTTCTGAGGTTTGTGGACATTTTAGACCATATTCATCCAGCTCGGATATCTGATCACAGGCTTTGCTTTTATACGAATTACAATTCAACTTATCTTAATTATGTGTGCATTATAGGGATGCAACTTTGAAACAGTTTTCTTAACCGCAACACCGTTTATGTGGACTTTCGTTTTGAATATGTGAGTGTGAGCCGGAGGTCATTAACCACCACAGGAGTCTTTGTCATGGTGCCCCTTTACTAGCT
The DNA here is from genome assembly GCA_900302755.1 of Chromis chromis. Classification (NCBI taxonomy): domain Eukaryota; kingdom Metazoa; phylum Chordata; class Actinopteri; family Pomacentridae; genus Chromis; species Chromis chromis. The sequence continues at coordinate 5,737 of OMNN01086434.1, forward strand.
AAACCCCCACAATGCTCTCTCCCAACACGGAACTGTCTGTAGTATATAAACAAGGGAGCTTCATCAATCAGTAATTGATTAATTGTTGAAATTATCAAGTACAGTGGACATTATTCTATATGCTGATATATAAACTGCATCTACTACAAAAGCTATGTGGTGAGAATCCTGTTCTAGTGAATTCTGGTTCTTCTTAAACATGTGATCTCTGGTCTAAAGCCATTATCCGTCACAGAAGTCTTTGTCATGGTGTCCATTGCTAGCTAAACCCCCACAATGCTCTCTGCTTGCCAACATGGAGCTACTTGTAGTCCAAGCAACCGCAACCATAAGAGGCTCCACCTGGTGACACAACCAGGTACTGCAGCTGATCTGCAATAGACTTTCTGACTTCCTTTGTCTTCTGCGTTACCGGCTGAGATATTCTGAATTGGTTAGATTAATAATGGCAATTAATAAAATGATAATCACCAACATCCCTATTACATTATGATAAAATCTCACCATGAAAAATTAGCTCTAGGATCTGCTCAGGTGTGAATTAAACCACCTCCAGATGTGGAGACGCAGCATTTTACACCTGCATTAACACGTTTTCTCATGGTAAAAGCAAGCTCACCCGTCATCTAAATTTCAAAGATCTGAAGGTGCAACACGACAAAATCCCAAGTTCAGCTAAAGATGAACACGCAATATTCACATCGGGGTGCGTCGTGTATTAAAGTTACATATTTAGAAGTTTTTTTCCATGAAAAATAATCTCTTCCTGAAGAAAACTCTGCAGGATCCACATGTGCACAGCAACAACAGCAGAGAAACACTAAAAATGAAGATTTGGTTGCAAAAAGAAATCAGTTGTATGGAAATATTACAGCTACAGAAAGGATGATGTTGACCAGTAACATGTTATATGTCTGCAGAGTCTTGCAATTGTTGCTACCGTACAAGGCACAAATTAGTTTGAGCATTAAATCATCGATCTTAATGCCATCTCAAGCAAAGCCACTATTTGGGTTGCCTTCGCCAGTGTTGCAACATAAGAGAAAGGCTCCAAATGGCTTTTTTCAGCCTTTGTACAAATATTTTTTATCTTCTACGCCAAGACAGTCCTCTGCAAAATCACCAAAATCACTCTAGAAGGATTAATTCCTTCCAAACTAGCGAGTCATCCGCTGAAAACTCTTGTAATTTGAAGAAAAACTGAACATTGCAGCGTTTCTTCCAACAGTGTGCCGTTCTAGTCTGAAGCTTGTTTGAAATCACAGAAAAGAAAATGAAAACAGATGATGTTGACCAAACACAGGTTCTCTGTTGCATCTACGAGTTCTTTCTAGAACGATTAATTCTTTCTAAATAGAGATCTTTGAGTCATCTGGTGACAACTCTCATGTTTTCTCATATTTATGGTATTTTGCAGTGTCAGTTTTTCCAGTATTAAACCCCATAAATCTGAATCTCTTTGAGTTTCAAGGTGGAAACGCTCAAACATGATGTTGGCTGCTCATTTCGTTCATATCTAACAAATAAAAAAACCACCATTTTAACATTTTAACGAGGTGAAAAACTTGATTTTCTCAGGAGGGGCGTCTTTGAGGACGTTGGGTCAGAAAGCGGCTCCGTCTCCACCTTCCAATAAGTGATTTAGAGAACACGGCTCCACTGTGGATTTACAGCCTGTTAAATAATCTGCTTGGCTCGTCCCACTGGAGACGGTGGCACCACATATCTCAGCAATTAAGCTGGCAAATAAAACCATACTGGAGCCAAATGACTGGAACAAAGCAGCGGCAGAGGCGGAGTTACGCTCAGAACTAAATGACATGCGGGTGCAGGTTTAGGAGGATTTCCGGGGGCCGATTCCTGTCAGCAAAGGGCAGAGAAATGCCAGAGTGAGCGAGGAGGGGAGGCTTCCTGTTGGTAAACATCCTCCCAGATTAAGAGCATAATTAAGGAGGGTGTTGTGGAGCTGAGCGGGGGGCTTCTGGAGGATGAACCACTTTAAGAAATTCTGGTGGTGGATCTTTAATCTAAGGTGCCGAATTCGGATCAGTTTGTTCTGTCCTCGGATAAAAGTGACGGCAGCCTGACGTCTCTGCAGGTCTACATGAACTTTATGTCTAATTGATCAGAGGTGCAACACACACTCATGGCAAACCCCTGCTGCCTGGCATGAGGAGGGCGTCCATCTGTTTCTCACCAACAGCCTCTGAGCAGATAAAGATCTATAAAAAGCCGGACGAGGTGAGATGGCGAGAGCAGGACGAGCATAGTGGGACATTCATGGATGGATGGATGGATGAGGGGGGGAGAGAAGGGAGGAGTGGGAGGAGAGAGAGCAGGACTTGGCGAGGTTTGAAGCTCTGGTGAGGTGAGGTGGTTTTTTCCCTCTCTAGAGAGACAATGACTGAGCTCAGCGTGGGTGTGTTTGTTCTGGATATTCTCATCTCTTATTTTCTTCATCCATTTTTTAACTGTTATGACTAAACAAGCCCACAACATCATGTCACTTCCTAAAAGCCGGTGACTATTTGTAGCTGTGAAAAGAGTGACACCATGGAGAGACGAGGGATAAATATAAAGAGGAAGAAAAGCTCGTTTCATCAAGTTGTTTTCAGGGTGGAGGTGGTGTTGGGGCGGCATGTTTTCAGCTTTTATGCCACAAAACAAACAACTTTACAGTCAGTCTTCTTCCCAGTTGATAAAAAAAAAATCTGCATTTCATCAACATCTACTTGGTTAATTGCTGCTTAATTAAACAAAGGCGTGGTTTTCCAGAGAATCCAATGAGCAGACAGCATAAAAACAAGCGTTACATCATGGTTCCACACAGCAGATAGACTTCTTAAAACCAGTTAGGCCTAGGATGCAATTACAAAATCAGAATCCAGATCAGGAGAAAAACACAGTACATCAAACAGTTTTGCTTTTTTTAAACAGAACTGGAGTCAATTCGAGCTTTAATCGAGCGTTTTTGGCGAATTACGCGACTTAATTGCAGAACAACCTGTTAATCTCCAGAAGTGAAGCAGCTCCTCCGCCATCAAACAACCTCTCCGGTGGAAATAACCAACAGGACATTCAGCGCAGAGGGTTTTCCCACATATCAATCCTCATTTCCTGCCTTTTATTCCGTGTCTTACCTGTGTGTGTGGATGATGGTCGAACATGTCCATTTGGATCTCCTGGGTTGAGGTCGAAGGCGTCCTGGACATACTACTTTTCTGTACCATTGGATTTCACTTTTGGAAATAAATGATCTACTGTCAGTTCGGTGCGTTTAGGATTTGGTCCTCAGACTCATCTTCTTCTTTTCTCTCTCTAGTCGAGGAGGGTGAAGCCGCTGATGTATCGGAGCCGCCTGCTAATATAATGGCAACAGCTGCCTCCCTACAGTCTATAGCGTTCCACACTGGCGCACCAGGCTTTTACACCAGTCAAGTGTGCGTAATGACGCACGGACGCATCCAGTCACACCGCTTTCAAAATAATAGTTTTCCATATATTTTCATGTATAGCTGTTTGTGCTTATTTTATTTACTCCAGCGTTTAAAAACATCTTTGTTTCAGAACTTTCTGTCGTTTTCTGTCTTGTTTTTGTTGTTTTGTGTTTCGTTTTTGTCATTTTGTGCCTCGTATGTGTTGTTTTGTGTCATTTTGTCTAATATTTGATCATTTTAAGCCTCATTTGTGCCACTTTGTGTTTCATTTGTGCTGTTTCATGTCTTGTTTGTACCATTTTGTGCCCTGTTTTAGTTGCTTTGCATCCTGTTTGTGTTGTTGTTTCGTTTTTGCCATTTTGTGTCTCATATGAGTTGTTTTGTGCCACATTCTTCTTTCGTATCTCGCTTACTAGTAAGTAGTAGTAACTCGCTTACTACTAACCCTAACCCTAACTGAGAAAGTTAGTTGGCTAACAGTAATAAATAGTTAGCTAAATGTAATTAACAGTTGGCTAAAAGTAAATAGTTAGCTAAAAGTAATACAAATTTAGCCAAAAGTAATAAATAGTGAGCTAATGTCGTTTTGTCTTATGTTTTGTCATTTTAAGTCTCATTTGTGCCGTTTTGTGTCTCATTTTTCATTTTGTGTCTCCTTTCTGTTGTTTCCTGTCTGGTTTTTGTCGTCTTATGTCCTGGTTGTGTCGTTTTTGTGTCTCATTCGTCTCGTTTTGCGTTTCGTTTCTGTCGTTTTGTGCCTCGCACGAGTTGTTTTGTGTTTTGTCCAGTGTTTTATCATTTTAAGTCCCATTTGTGTCATTTTGTGCCATGTGTTAGTTGCTTTGTGGCATGTTTGTGTTGTTTCATGTCAAATCTTTCTGTATGTCTGGTTTGTGTCCAGTTTTTTATTTGTTTCTCATTTTGTGCCTCCTTTCTGTCATTTCCTGTCTTGTTTTTGTTGTCTTATGTCTTGGTTGTGTCTCATTTGTGTCCCATTTTAGTTCCATTGTGTCTTGGTTGTGTTGTTTTGTGTTAACTCTTATTGTCCAGTTCAAGTTGTCAGTTTTTACAGTATCTTGATATTAATGGTCAGACTTGACAGTTTTACTGTACTCTGTTTTTACAGTAATTTATTAATGTATTATTTGTGTGTGCATGTATCTGTTAATGTCATTGTGTGCAAATCAGACTTGTTATTTATTTATTTATTTTCATGACTTTGTTCTAAATAAATATGTGGGTATCTTGGACAAACATTTACTATCAAATATATCAAAACTGTGATCATCTGGACTTTAAATTATGATTATAAATGCCTTATTAGTATGTCTACAGTGCTGTGCAAAAGCTTTAGGCAATACAAATAAAAACAGGATGCTGCAAAACAAATGCAACCGCAGTTTATATTATGAATTATTTATCAACTCTAACCATAGAGCAGCAAACCATAAAAATATGTGATCACTCTTTTGCCACAAGGCAGAACCAGTGCACAGGGTTTTAGGTTCTCAGGTTGTTTAAAGCATTGTTCTTTTGTGTGTTTGGCTGCTTTTAGAACCAGAACATCTGTTGCAGGACTTCTAGTTCTAGTTTTCTGATGAAAAACTGAACGCATGAGACAAAACGTTTGTGTTTCGTTTTTGTTGTTTTGTGCCTCATACGAGTTGTTTTATGGCACATTTTTCTTTTTGTATCTTGCCTGTGTCATTTTGTCTAATATTTTGTCATTTCAAGTCTGATTTGTGTCGCTTCATGTCTTGTTTTTTGCCGTTTTGTGCCCTGTTTTACTTGCTTTGTGTCTTCATTAAAATGCAAACAACTCCCAAGTACATCATTTGTGTGTCCCTGTCTGTTAAAAATAATTTTAAATAATAGAAATGTGACTATAACCAGGCCCACCTCAGACAGCACGTGCTCTTATTTTGAAATCCTCCTCTGGTCACCGGTGTGTTTCGGTGTTTCTTCTCCATCTTTACATCCTTCTCTGCTTCTTGTGTGTCCACAGACTCCAGCTGGACTCCGGAGGTCCACGCCCCGCTGGTCAGACCCCACCTTCAGGGCAGAGCCGGTCCCCTCACCGGTACCGAGCACCGGAACCACCGGGACCAAACAGCTGGGGGGTTCCTGCAGGGCGTTAATTGAGGTGACAACAGGTGAGTTCAGAGGTTTAACAATCACAGTTTAAAGGCCTGCAGTATCATTAAATTAACTATTTTAAAAAGTTAGAACCTGATGATAACACATCACATTCAATGTAGATCTGGACATTCTCAGGTGAATAATTTACTCATTTATGCACTTTATAAATACTTTTATCGGTTTTTAATCACTTAAATTCCTCACCTGATACTTATCCGTCTTGTAACACTCGTTCTCTTTTAAAATTCTCATAAAACTGATTCTGATGTTAAAAACTAAACATTAAATTAATTACAGCATTTGTCTCCTGGTTAAAAGTGTTTGGGACAATATTGATAAAGTAAAGAAAGCAGCAGATGAACTTTTGAGGTCAAAAAGAGAGAAAACTTTGGCCACATGATGCAAATATTAATAACATTGATTTAAAGGTCTGTTGGAGAACTGAGACATACGATCAGGTCATCTCATTAGAATCCAATGTTCTGCTGGAAAACCCAAGAACATTTCTCCTCATTCGTCTCATTTTGTGTCTCGTTTTTGTCTCTTCCTGTCTCATGTTTGTTGTTGTTGTGTCTTGTTACGTTGTTTTGAGTCTCATTTTTCATTTATGCCTCCTTTTTGTCTTGTGTTTTGGTTTTGTGCTTCATTTGTCTCGTTTTGCATTTGTTTTTCTATTTTGTCTCATCCGTGTTGTTTTGTGTAATTTTTCTTCTGTCTCGTTTTTTGTTGCTTTGTGTCTTGTTTTGTCTCGTTTGTGTAATTATTGGTCTCATTTTCTCATTTGTGTCTCATGTTGTATCTCCTCTTTGTAATTTTATGTCTCGTTTTTGTCGTCTTGTGTCTTGGTTTTGTACCTCCTTTATCTCGCTTGTGTCATTTTGTCAAGTTTTTTTTATTTTATTTACCATTTTGTGGTTCATTGTGTTATTTTTGGTCATGTGTCTCATGTTGTATCTCCTGTTGTTTTGTGTCTTGGATTTGTGCCTCATTTGTCTCGTTTTGTATTTGTTTTTTGTTTTGTTTTGTTTCGTTTGCCCTTTTGTGTCACATTTTTCTTTTGTATCTCGCTTGTCGTTTTATTATTTTTTTGCCATTTTGTGTCTCGTGTGGGTCGATTTGTGTCTCATTTATGTCGATTTGTGTCTCATTTTTGCCATTTTGTGTCTCATTTTTTCATTTATATCACACGTATCTCCTCTCTGTTGTCTTGTCTGGTATGTGTTGTTTTATGTCACATTTGTCTCGCTTTTTCCCTCTTTTTTGTGTCTCGTTTCTGTCATTTTGTATTAGTTTTTCTATTTTGTTGCATTTGTGTTGTTTTGTGTCATTTTTCAGCCGTGTCTCATCTTTGTCATTTTGTGCCTCTTATGGGTTTTGTCAGAATTATTTTTTTTGCCATTTTGTGTGTTTTTGTTGTTTTGTCTCATTTGTGTTACTTTTGGTCTCATTTTTTTTAATTTGTGTCTCATGTTGTATCTCCTCTCTGTCATTTTATGTCTCGTTTTTGTCGTCTTGCATCTTGGTTTTGTTGTGCATCTATCTTGTTTTGTGTCTCTTTTTCTTCATATGGGTTTATTTGCGTCTTGTTTGTCTCGTTTTGTGTCTCAATTTTGTGTCTCATTTTTGTTGTTTTGTGTCAAATCTTTCACGCTGTCAAGTTTTACAGTATTTAACTGGACTTTGGACAGGATTATAATAGGTGTAGGATTATAATGACCTGGATGGATGAGAATCTGAGTTTAATGGAAGCTCTCCAAAGACTGGATCCAGCAGTAATCACAGAAGACGGTCACACACCTGTTCACATTCATTTACTCAACTATTATTGATCCCATATTGGTACCGATATCACTGGGCAGGGCAGCGTGTCCTGATAATTCTAATTAGCTGTTAAGGCTGAACTCTGTTTCTCCTACACAGCAAAAACCTTCAGCCAAGCTCGTGTTTGTCTGAGGTGATGCTGCAGCTTCTGTGTTGTTATTGGACAAACTGAGAAACCACAGCGGAGTTTCATGAAAACACGAAGCGTTTACACAAGTGCAGAAGGCAGCTCAGTCCAGACATCATTACACATCCTCCTCCAGACAGACAGCAGCTCACATAACTTCATCTGAGGTTTTCTACGCCGTCGTTCTGCTGCTGGATGATGAATTCCTCCGCAGTGAGCAGAGCTGAAGCCAGCTCCTGATCCACACGTCGACGGCTTCACTTGTTATTCTGGGTTACGTGAGGTGAAGAAGTCACACAAGTGGTCCTCGTGCTCCCACACTGTGTGAGCAGCGTTGCAGCGTTGCCATGGCGACGGCTGCTGCTGCTGCTGGGGAGTCGAGGATGCAACAATAGCAGCCTGAATAAGCAGCCGGTCAAACAGCAGTTGGCTATTTTTACAGGAGAGCCCACTCAGTGAACCGACGCACCGATGCCGCTTTTATTTTTAACAGAAGACACTCAAAGGCCTAGAAGTGCATTTTTCTAATCTCTTTACATGTTATGAATAACTGAAAAGGTCTCTCTGTTATGTTTGATCCCCTGATGCTGCATATTTTACACTTCCTTGTAGTTTCAATCGTAGCATCTGGACTTGCTTGAGTTTGTTGAAGACGTTTCACCTCTCATCCAAGAGGCTTCATCAGTTCTAAACTGACTGGTTGGGAGTTCCAGTTTTTATACTCTTCAGGATCCATTAACACTATTGAAACTCCAGTCTGCTGGGTGAGTGTTGCCCCTCGCCTCATTATGCGAGTCATTATGTCCTTCCCTCTCACAGTGGGGTTCGTTAGGGCCCGTTTTGGCCAGGTGTGAATGGAGCCAATGCGAGTCGTTAGGTCCTTCCCTCTCACAGTGGGGTTCGTTAGGGCCCTTTGTGGCCAGATCAGAATGGGTTCAAACCTGGCCACAAAGAGCCTTAATGAACCTCACTGTGAGAGGGAAGGACCTAACAACTCGCATAATGAGGGAGGGGCAACACTCACCCAGCAGACTGGAGCTTCAATAGTGTTAATGGCGTCTGAAGAGTATAAAACGTGGAACTCCCAACCAGTCAGTTTAGAACTGATGAAGCCTCTTGGATGAGAGGTGGAACGTCTTCAACAAACTCAAGCAAGTCCAGATGCTACGATTGAAACTACAAGGATAACCATGACCTGGATGACTGAGAACCTTCACAGACAAGATCTTAAAGTACAAAAAGAAGTGGATTGTTGATGAGAGTTCAGTGGAGGAATACAGTTTTATATTATAGAATGAAATCTAACAAATCCAGTGATGGTTTACTGTTTTCAACATGCAGGACCTTCCTCCACTTTACTGTCACCGTGGCTGCTTTTCTACTAGTGAGCTCATCGCCAGAAGCCATGTTTCTTCTTTTTCTCCTCACTCTGTCCATCCTCATCCTCTTTACTCCTGAAGCTACAACTCTTTTTTCTCTTTTTGGTTAATTTCCTGTCCAGCCAGAGTTGAACACACTGAGGCCTCTTCCTGCCCTGGAAGGCATCCTGTAAGCCAGTGTTTTGTCTATCCACAGACATTCAAGGTGCCATCTATAAATGTCATCTCCTCCAACACCTTTTTCACTCGTGCTGCTCCATATCATCACACTCCTACATCTGTGCTTCACTGTCAGGGCTATGCATTCACTGTGGCATTCCTTCTTTATTGGCAATGTTTAATCTTGCAGTTTAATCAGATTATTTTTTTCGTCTGGTAATTCTTTTCCATGTGATGCCATGATGCAGGCACACAGACATAGCTAATAGGTCCAAAACTGAGGAAATTCTCTGTTTACAGCTCATTTTAGAACCATTTTCATGCACTTAGGCTGATTGGAAATCACCTCGTACTCGGTTTAGTTTCTACCTGTATTTTCAATATAGTCTTTCCTAAATGTTTGTATGATTGTTCATAAGAGGAAACACTTGTCAGTTCAGAACTAATGCAATTATTTATATACAATTGTGAATAATTTTACATTTAACTTATATTGCACAGGGGTGTACTCACTTCTGTTGTATACTGTATGTTAATGGATAAGACAAAATTAATATTTATGCATTTGATTCATATTAATGGTGTAAATTGAAAAAAGAACTGCAAAGCATTACACAGACCTAAAACAAACACTTTAAAAAGCACTGAACACCAAATGTAATTAAAGGAGGAGACAAAAGGAGTGAAATTAGCACGACTGTCATTTGTTTTAATACACAGTTAAATACGATGAAACTGTGGTTAATTATCTTCATGTAGTCCCTGCTGGTCGCCGGTAGAGGCTGATAAAAATCGCACTTTACTTACAGCCTCCATACACTAAGCAGACAAAAGCGGTTTGGTCCCTCCCGGCTGCCGTCGCCGGTCCGGGCTGCTCCGTTGAACGACAGCGGTCCGTCTACTTTAGCATCACCGTCAGGCTGCTATCTCTTAGCCAGTCGCGAAAATGGCGAACGTGGTGCTGGAGTTCAAGGCTTCTGCCGGCGACTCGGAGCCACAGAGCCGCCCTGTCCTGATTATCGGGCAGCACAACAACCTGCAGCAAGTCAACTGGAGCCAAATCAAAGGAAAACTGCAGCCAGTCGTTAGCAAAGAGGTAATCCTGTGGCTGGTAATGATCGCTGGCTGACGGCTAACGTTAGCACCAGGCTAGCCAAAGTTAGCGCAAGCTAACGCAGCTAAGTTGTCTCACAGCTACAACACAGTTAGCTAACGTTAACTAGTCCCAAGGGTGTAAGATATCTTTCTAAGTTAGTGAGTTAATTAATCAATTAATTCTAACTGTAACAATACTAAAGTTAGTGGTCTTGTTGGCAGTGGGTTGTTTTTATTAGTCAGTAAAAAGTAAATTACGTACATTTGTTAAGTGTGTTAAGGCACATAACTGTCATGACACTAGTACACGTTTGTTGGTTTGTGGTACTAACCAACTTCCAGCAATAATTAACTTCTCCAGGAACTAATGCTGATTTTACAACTATGCCACAATTGAGGTTAAAGTCCTTTTTTTCATTCCTAGCTTTAATAGATATTAATTTCCTCTCTATAATAGTAGGGTAATGTGGCTTTGTCAGTGCTGTAAGTCTAATACCGATTGGCATCCTGTTGATGTTCAAGGTGCTCTGCTGAGTGTTCCAGTGGTCAGACTCAGATTAAAATACTCCTGTGGCACCCTATGGAGCTGTAAACACTGTGCAACAATATGTCGTGCTAAGTGTTCAGGGGTGGTTGTGCAACTGGGACAGCCAGTCTATAAAGAGAGACTTGGGAGAGTGAGTCTGTGAGGTCAAGCAAAGGCTTCCTTGTCAACAATGATTACTCAAAATGATTGTTGCACTACGTCTTGCAGTGCAACAATCATTCATGTATGGTTAAAGGTCTTTGCTATGTTTAAGCTGGTAAAGGTGACACATCTTACTGACATATATGCTGATTTCCTTCTTTTGTTTTGGTCTTTTGGAAAAATGAAGCATCAATGATTACTAAGGGTGATGAATGTTCAACCTGAAATTTCTTCAGAGCTCCCAAACATTGCAGATGCACACTTAAGCTGCTGATGAGTTACAAAACTTTACAAACCTTTTGCTTAGTTGTTGTGTTCTGTCCTAAATATCAGTACTACCTAGTATTTTCATTTTAAAGATTATCCAGTAGCAGAAAATAGTAAATACAGATTGCATCAGGTCATAAACTCGTACTGCGTAATTACTCGGCTGAATAACTACTTGATTTTTAATCAAAATCACAATTTCCAACAATGTATTAGCAAATTGTAAAGGCTGCAACTTAGAATACACATTATGCAGTACATCCAATACAGGGTTTAAACTGTTGTGTCAATTGTTTTACAAGTTCCTACTGTCCTTGCATCTCATGGTAAATCTCCATGTTTTAAATCTGTGACACTGTAAATATTTAACTGAGGCTGGACTTTAATAATAATAATCTAACCTTTATTGATCCCCTTGGGTAAATTCCTTCTGTCCATTTGACCCATCCTATTCAAAGTTTTGTTTTTTTAAGATTATTTTTGTGGGGGAGAAATTTTCCTTTTTTATTGATAGAGAGAGACAGAGTGAAATTGGGGGTATAGAGGAGAGTGACATGCCGCAAAGGGTCTTGAGCTGGACTCGAACTCATGACCGCTGCTGGGGAATGTGGTATCGCCTTAACCCAGTGAGCTAAACGGCGGCCCCCATCCTATTCAAAGTTAACCTTAACTATAAATACTAGGAGCAGTGGGCTGCCACAGTGCAGCGCCCGGGGAGCAGTCAGGGGTTAAGGGCCTTGCTCAAGGGCCCACAGTGGTGGCGACTAGGACAAGCGGTCACTCTCACTTTCCCACCTCAACCTCTTGCCAGTCCGGGGACTCGAACCGGTGACCCACCTTCACAAACCACTAGGCCACCACAAAGATTTTGCAAATCAAATCAAACCATAATATCTGTTAGAATTTTAACAATGATCTCCACATCCTCCAGCTCTAAAAATTGCCCGCTAAAATATCCTGTAGATTGTTGATCAAGTGACTGATGGTGTGCATAATTTTTAAAGTTGTTTAACAAGAGAACAACAAACAGTACATGGTTTTATTCTCTTGTAGTGAACCAGACATGTCTCCTGTTTTCTCAGATCTGGCAGGCAGCTCTCAGTGCTTTGAACCCGAACCCTACAGACAGCTGCCCTCTGTACCTCAACCATGCTGCAGTGGCCTCCCTTCCTTCACGGGTCAGCAGGCACAACAGCCCGTCTTCTGCCCACTTTGTGTCCCGTCTGGTCCGTTCCTGCCTCCCAGGAGGGAATAACCGCTGCATTGTGGTCAGTAACTTAATCTAAAGTTTGTTTGTTGCCTTTTATGTAATATCTAATCAATGTGTGTGGGGGGATTAATCGACTTTCTTTTCCTCACCTCAATCAGAGAGCACTTTTAGCTACAGAAAAGAACTGCTGTTTAAACAGTGATGCTGTCCTTTTGTGTTTCTCTCTGGGAGTCCTTTGGCACTTAAATCTGGGTCATCTAGAGGTAAGACGGCCTGTGTTTCCAAGCTGCTAACGAATGGGTGTTTTTTTTGCCTCTCCAGATGGTGTGTGAGCGTTCAGATGTGTTTGCATCCTCCTGTGCCATCGCCAGGGCCTTCCCCATCTTCTCTCGCCGCTCCGCATCCTCACGCAGGGCAGAGAAGAAGCACGTGACTGTGGAGTTTGTGATCGTCGGGCAAGACGGCAATCCTCCGGATGCTTCAGAACTTGAGGTATTGTGAAGTTTGCCTGTAGCAGGGTCCTGCTCAGAAACAACATGCTTTAAACTACCGTAGTGCCGACTAGCTGCAGTCTGCTAAGGTTTTTCTTATGTTTAGTGTCTTTCCAACGCTGCTGATGGAGTTCGGCTGGCAGCTCGCATTGTGGACACACCATGCAATGAGATGAACACAGACCACTTCTTGGATGTAAGTCAAACTATGAACATGAATGAACACATATCCACTACAGAATTCTTGACATTACGGTGCAATCATTTCCGATGCAAGTGTGTTCTTCATTTTAGTTCACCAATTAATACTTATTCATATTGTCTAAACACAATAATGTGAAAAGAAATGATGTGATTTACTGTTAAGTAGACAATTTGTTGGCAATGTCAGGAATCAGCTTTGTAAGATCAAATAAATCAGCTTTATTTAATTCACTCAAATAAATCTAGTTATTCAATCCACCATCTATCAGAATATAAACTGTGGCTATGTCAGTAATGTTTACAGCTACATTACTGCCTTTTATTAACTGTTTATGTACAGCTTATAGATGCTAAAATAGTGTGATCTGTCTAAATAGTTAAACATATTTTACTGTGGCCTTCCATCACCAACATCCGTTTCTGTTTCAGGAAATCAAGGCTGTGGGGACTGAACTTGGAATCACTCCAGTCATCATTCGTGGAGAGGAACTGAAACAAAGAGGATTTGGAGGTATTGCATAGATGTCTCTTAATATTCTATAATAACTCTCCTGATGTGCTGTGTATGGCATTTTTGGTAAATGTGCATTAAATGTAATGTGAGGAACGAGTTATGCCGCTATTATAAAAAGAAAAAATATCAGGCAAATCAGTTGCACGGTTCCAATTATCCAAGTAATCTTTGTCTTCTAAAAAAGACTTTCTTACATTATCCTGGAAATTATTCTTCAGCTACTAATAACAAACAAATGTAATTACGTTTTGTGTAACCTTACTTCAGTGTTTTTGTAAAAGCCAGTTGCACTTAATTCTTTATTATTTATTATATGTCTAATCCTCAGATTGATCTTTGAAAGTTCAGATTATTTACCTGTTATTGTTCTTTTTACCCTGTCAGGTATTTATGGTGTTGGAAAGGCAGCAGAGCATCCTCCTGCATTAGCAATCTTGAGCCACACACCTGATGGTGCGACCCAAACCATTGCATGGGTGGGAAAGGGCATCGTGTATGACACCGGTGGACTCAGCATTAAGGGAAAGGTATGCCCAATGTTCCTGTGGAGAAGAGATAATAGCTGATGTTATTGCAAATGCATACTAATCAACAAGTTAAAAAATACAAGCCTGCTCTCAAATGTAAACCTCAGAATTGTACATTTTATTTTGATATATGGTGGTAGCTTATGGCTAATATTTTCAGTTAAATAATTCATTTGTTTATCAAGTTGTGAAACACATTCATAATTGGTTTAATCATTTTATTGTCCTTCCACTGTGCATTTAGTCACTGCATCAAGATGTTCTGGCATAACTTTTATATTAAACTGTAAATCCCATTAATGCATCTTGATAGTCAAACAGAACAATTGCCAAGCATTGTTGCTCCAAAATGTGTTGTTGTACCTCACACATTAAGCTTGGCTATGATCCTGTGACATTTAATTTTCCCATGTTGCACCTGCAGCATCACAACATGGCAAATATTTCGACAGTGCGTTATGTGCTCTGGACCGTTCACTGTACACCTTTCAGTCTGCTGCCTTTGCTAAAGCTCATCAACTCTCTGGTGGTTTTAGCAACCCTGGAACCTGCACTCACTGATACCCCTGATCTGTTAGATTAAGCTTTAAGCCTATTCTCAGTAATCTGTTCGCATGCAGTTGCTGTTGCATGCAGTTGGGCTAAAAAGCTTTTCTGAGTGTAAATACTTAAATAGACTATTAGGTCACTGTGCTGCTCAGAGCAGATAGAGATGCAGTGTTACAGCTACATTACAGATCAAAGTAAGTCCTTATAAATAATCAAGTATTGTTTTTTTCTGTCTAGACCACAATGCCAGGGATGAAGAGAGACTGTGGTGGAGCTGCTGCCATCCTGGGAGCTTTCAAGGCCACTATTAAACAGGTGAGGTAACCACTAGAAATACCCCACATCAACGGTCACAGCTGTCATTTAGCTTCCTTTGTATCTGTTCAGCTCAAATGTTTTCTTAACCAGACTCTCTCCTCTGTCTGCTTCAGGGCTTTAAGGATAACCTGCATGCAGTGTTTTGTCTCGCAGAGAATGCAGTTGGGCCCATCGCCACACGACCTGATGATATCCACACTCTCTACTCTGGAAAGTGAGACATTAAAAATATATATATAAACGATCATTTACTTTGAGCTTTATTTGAAGGATTACCTGTTTTGATCTGTACTTGCTGCTTGTTTTGTCTGTGCTGTCACAGTGTGTCTGCACACAAACCTTATCTGATATCAGTTTACAAGCCAAATCAACAGGATGAACAAGAGCTGTGGTATAAAATGTTCATAATGTGCCTGTTTCATTTTCAAGGACAGTGGAAATCAACAACACTGATGCAGAGGGCAGGCTGGTGCTGGCTGATGGAGTGGTGTACGCCAGCAAGGACCTGTCTGCTGATATTGTTCTGGATATGGCCACACTGACGGGGGCACAGGTGAGTGACTGTTGTTAAACCAACTACAGCAAGGACACAAATCAACAGATATAGACTCAGAGGATTTTGTACAATTAGACAGGTACTGTGTTTATCGCTAAAGCCTTTTTGTTTCTGTTGTTCAGGGAATCTCCACAGGGAAGTACCATGCAGCTGTGATGACCAACAGTGAGCAGTGGGAGGTTGCATGTGTGCGTGCAGGTCGCAGCAGCGGAGATCTCGCCCACCCTCTGGTCTACTGCCCCGAGCTGCACTTCAGCGAGTTCACCTCTGCTATGGCTGACATGAAGAACTCTGTGGCAGTAAGTGACAAACTTCAAATTCCTCATAATCAGATGCTTAAACAAGACATGACAAGATTCAAGATTCCTTTAATGTAAAGTATCAGCATACATATTAAAACGAAAAAGCTTTCCTCACCAGTGCAAGGACTTAAAATTAAAAAATAAGAAAAACATTCAGATAAATAAGAAAAGTGACAACTAAAATTATGCAGTGGGTGTCTAAAAATAGCAGCAGGTTAAAATGAACAGGTAAGAAGAATAAAAGGTGGATGTGCAAGATGGAGTGCATTTTATTTAGGACTCATATTGCATGGGGGGGGGGAAGAGGATGCAGATTATTTTAAGAGTACACAGCTTGTGGACAGAAGCTGTTGAGCATCCTGCTGGACCTGCAGCAGATGCTCCTGTATCTCTTCCCTGAGGGCAGGAGTAAAAACAGTCCATGAGAGGGGAGGTGGGGGTTCTTTACTATGGTGGAGGCTCTGCAGATGCAGCGCAGGTGGAAGATTTCTATCGGAAAAGAGAGGGGGGCACCAATGATTTTACTTGCTGTCTTCACCACTCTGTTTAGCTGTTGTTTGTAGGTTTTGCAGTTTCCAAACCAGGATGTGATGTTATAGGTGAGGATGCTTTCAATGGTGCCCCTGTAGAAGGTGATGAGGTGTGGAATGAGGAGCCCTGCTTTTCTAAGTCTCCACAGAGGATGGAGCCGCTGCTGTGCTTTTTTGACTACTGATGTGGTGGTTGATGTGAGGTCATCAGATCGGTGAAGATGCGTGGAAATCAGCCGCATAACATAATTTGAATAAAATGTAACTGTCTACTTAAAATATAGAAAAAAGAAATGCACTAATAACAGCAACAATAGGTGTAATTATGGGCCAAGGTTATTATAGTTAATTAAATCTAAACTAAAATTGTGTGAAAAAACATTATTGAACTTGAATAAAACTAAAACTAGAGCTGAAAAAAAAACCTGAAACAATATTGTGTACTTACAAAACAGAATCAAAATATACAGCAAATGTCCGTTTTAGTCTTTGACAATGTGGTCAAATTTTTCAACACAACAAGAATTACTGCATATATTTATTTATCACCCAATCGTATAATTGTATAATCTGATACTCGTGTTTACCTGAATGTTGACTGACTTTCTGACATAGGAAAAACCGCTGTAGCCTTCTAAATGTGATACGCCTCATTTTTAACAAGCTACATCTTCAGAATATTTAGATCTCTGGTTAAAAACTATTAAGCTGATTAGCTTATAATACTGATATGTTGTAAAAGTAGAATATTTGTCTAGTGACTAAGTTATTTTCTGAGCCACATCATCTTTTTTGTTTTGACAGGATCGAGAGAACGCCCAGAGCTCCTGTGCTGGCCTCTTCATTGGTTCCCACCTGGGCTTTGATTGGCCTGGGGTCTGGGTCCACGTTGACATTGCCTCTCCTGTTCACGCTGTGAGTATCAGTTAGTGGTCTGAGTTTTATCCTGGAGCAAATCAGGTGATAATCAGGACTTTGAAGTGGATGCTTTACTGGGTTTATGTATACTGTGGCAACAAAAGGTATTCTGCCAGTTAAACTTTTGCATTATTTCATAAAATGTTGGATAAACTTCTGTTTGATCCATAGAAAAACACATTTATCATAACTCTAAAGCGATAATTTATACTACAATCAATCAGTTTGTCAACCTGTGGTGACTTTGCTCGGGGCACCTGTGTGAAGAGTAACCAACTTCATACAGCCAAGACAAGTGCAGTGACCTATTCTAAGGTCACTCTGTTAGTCAAATCTGCAATAAATCAATCTTCCACTCTTCACAGTTGGTTATTATTATTTATTCATTATCCAGATGGTGTCAAGCAGTTCTGCAAAGTAAAGGATGACAAGCCAGATACTAAAACACTGTGTGATCTTTATTGAAAATGTTATTGGAAGTCCAAATACTTTGTTTTAATTTGAACTGTATAGCAATTGTTCATGTAAAGCTTAGAAAATTTCTTTTTGTGGAATATTTTGTTTGACAAGTGTGCTAGAGCTCTTTCGTTTAAAACTCGTAACATTTTCTTTTTACATTTTGTGGGTAAATGCAATGAAATTCATACATGTGGTTCAAGTGTCCAAATACTTCTTAGGGCCACTGAACGTTTCCTTCCTTCTGCAGCTGGCTTGCTAAGACGTTTCTTACACTGAAATGAGCAGAGGTGGAAAAAGGAGTGCCAGATTAAATGTTATAGTGCTTCAGTAAACTAGATTACACCACGTGTTAATGCAGCTGTAGACCTGAGTGTTGCACATGACAAGGACATGTAAACTTTAGAGATTAAAAGCACACAAACCTCACTTTTGATGTAAAATTCCCAGCTATTGACTAGTTTAATGTAAGTAAAGTATTATAAATCTATTCTAAATTGTACCAAAAAAACAGTTTACTCAGCCTAAGACTCAGCACCCTGAAGGAAGAGAGTCAGCAGAATGTTTAAGGAAGTAGGTTACAACACTGATGTGAAACCTCATCTGCCCTTTTAGTTTAACTAAAAACTGTTTTGACATTAAGGCAACCTTTAACTAAGTGTGACCACTGCCAAGATGAGCGACTTAGTGTGACCTATAGATAGATAGATAGATAGATAGATAGATAGATAGATAGATAGATGGATAGATACTTTATTCATCCCGAAAGGAAATTCAATTATTCAGCTGCTCACTGACAACACACAACACAGTAACAGCTAAGAAGTAAAATAAAATAGTAAAGTGCAATGATAGAAATAGCACACAGTGCAAATAAAATACTCTAAATATAAGAAACAATAAGATACTGTACAAGTATAAAAACAGCAGTCGGTACATGTACAAAAAGTCTGCCCCACTATTCATCTCCCCTCGCCTCCCTTGTGATGCATTGAAAAGTCTAATGGCTCTGGGCATGAAGGACCTCCAGAGTTTCTCAGTGGAGCAGTACATTGAGAGCAGCCTCCCACTAAAGCAGCTCCTCTGCCACATCACCAGCTCATGTAGTGGGTGGCTGCTGTTGTCTATGAAGGAGATCAGTTTGTGCAGTGCTCTCCTGTCAGCCAGGGACACCACAGAGTCCTGCTCTGCACCAATAACAGAGGAGACCTTTTTTATCAGTTTGTCCAGTCTCTGAGTGTCCCTTTGCTTGACACTGCCCCCCCC
>OMNN01086437.1:0-13740 GCA_900302755.1 Chromis chromis
TCGTAATTGTCGGTTTCTATCTCATATTTGTAGTTTTGTGTCTCATTTTTGTCGTTTTGTGTCTCGTTTTTGTTATTTTTTCTCTCGTATTTGTCATTTTGTGTCTCGTTTTTGTTGTTTTCCATCTTGTTTTTGTCGTTTTGTGTCTCATTTTTGTCGTTTTGTGTCTCGTTTTTGTCATTTTTATCTCGTTTTGGTCGTTTTTTATCTCGTATTTGTCGTTTTGTGTCTCATTTTTGTTTTTATCTCGTTTTTGTCGGTTTTTATCTCGTTTTCATCGTTTTTATCTCGTATTTGTCGGTTTTTATCTCGTAATTGTCGGTTTCTATCTCATATTTGTAGTTTTGTGTCTCATTTTTGTCGTTTTGTGTCTCGTTTTTGTTATTTTTTCTCTCGTATTTGTCATTTTGTGTCTCGTTTTTGTTGTTTTCATCTCGTTTGGGTCGGTTTCTGTCTCGTATTTGTAGTTTTGTGTCTCATTTTTGTCGTTTTGTGTCTCGTTTTTGTCATTTTTATCTCGTTTTGGTCGTTTTTTATCTCGTATTTGTCGTTTTGTGTCTCATTTTTGTTTTTATCTCGTTTTTGTCGGTTTTTATCTCGTTTTCATTGTTTTTATCTCGTATTTATCGTTTTGTGTCTCATTTTTCGTTTTTGTCATTTTGTGTCTCGTTTTTGTTGTTTTCATCTCGTTTTGGTCGGTTTTTATCTCGTTTTTGTCATTTTGTGTCTCGTTTTTGACAGTCAAGTATAATAATAATAATAAACATGCTAGATATTGATTCTAACACGTTTACCATGCTAACCGCTACATATTAGCAGCAGATTTAACACATAAAGCCACTAGACATCCGGTTTTCTCCCTTTTTCAAGGTCACTGGAGTCGACGCATGAAAATAGGCGTGAACAGGTTCTATGGTGCAGCTCTGGTGGTCATGAACTGAAACTAGTCACATTATTCTGGAAATATTAGATGTAAACATACAGAACTAATAAAGATCGTGTCCATTCTAAACGTACGATCATCCCTTCAGAGTGAACCATGACTCTGTGATGGATGGATATGTATATGATGGATGGATGAAGAAGCTGCTCCTGGCTGTAAATTCATCTGGTAATAAAACATTCACTTATAAAAGGGTCACAATAATAAAGCGTAAAAAGCGCCATTAAAACGAGGTCTGGAGGAGGTGAAGACGCTGGAACAGGGTTAAAAGGGTCAGAAAGCAGAAAGCTGGACCAGCTGATGGAATAATAATAGAATGACGCACATCTGGACATGTGGATGGATAAGAACAGCAGCATCAGGCTGATATGGAACATTTATTTATTTATTGACTCTATCTAGCAATTAACCCTTTAAGTCCTAGTGCGTCATCGGTGACACGTTTGGGCTAGCGCACTTTGGAATACCATAAATGTCACCGTTTGTGCTATCGGAAAAAAAATCCAACAGTTTCTGAAAGCTGAGACGCTTTACAGCCAATATGGTGTCATTACGGTAATTTCATTCGTGCCCCTCCAGGAATCCGCTGGATGAAATTACCGTAAAATTACCGTAACTCTTATAATAGGCAGTAAATCGTAAATAACTGCCAGATATTGAAAGTTTCTTCTAAAAAATGGGCTCCAGCACTCACAGGACATTTACTGACCCTTTTTGTAATCAGAATAAGAAAAAAAAAAGACCAGGCGGACATTTTGAGGCTCAGGTCTTAAAGGGTTAAATTGTACTCAACATGTTAATTCCTGCTATCCGGTAAAGCGAGGGCAAACACACAAGCAACCCTTCCTTTTTACAGGCTGTAAACTTCTACTCGATCAACCAAATTAATTTGGAAGAGAAAATGAAGTCAGCACTTGTTTTATTACATAAACTGTCGACTGTACGACGTTTATTTATCCTTTCATCCGAGCCTTTTAAAGGGTTAATCACGGCTGTATGATCCGGGGTGGGTACGTCCCCCTCGATATTTAGAAAACGTGAATCTGTTTCCCTCAATTAAAACATGAAAGAAGCAGAAGGACTTTGTTTCATTGCAACACATGCAGGGAAGGTACAAACTGATGCATAAAAAAAAGTGTTTGAAGCAAAACAAATCCTTGAAGGACGAAAGAAAAACCACAGCCGTGATTTTATGTTGCAGAAAAATCACAGTCAGCTATTAAACAATATAAGAATAAAAAGCAGTGGAAAGAGAACCAAGTTGGCATCCCAGTAATCCCTTACATCCTGTTAACTAGCGCCCTGTATCCTCTCTAAGATGCTGCACCTCTCATGTAAGCCAGAAACATTTGCAGATTTGGCTTTTTGCTTTGGACCTTATTTACCCTGGCAATCATATCTTCAAAGACAGCAGTCTGTATCTTGAGTTGAAGCCACGCTCTGGCCTTTGCTTGGCTGCTACAATAAAACCTGTTCCTGCCAGTCCAAGCTCTGCTTTAGTAGAGCCCTGGTGGCGCGAGGGATTTATCCCCTAACAGACATAATTGTTGGGATTTTGGTCGAGGTTGTTGCGGCCAGATGAAGCTTCTCTGACAGAGGAGCTGTGGTGAAGCTACAAGCTAACCCTCGTTGGAGTTAAACTACAAGCTAAACACATTGATCACGTCAAGACATGTCTACTGAGTTCAGTGTGCCAACCAGGACCGTTGTTGCATGTCGTTCTCCATCTCTAGCAGCTCATTTCCTCTAATCTTTCAACATGCATTGCAGCAGGAGCATACTGTGGGTTTTAATGTTTTCCTGGTTGACTTTACCAGCAGTAGGAGGTCAGATAGCAGACTACATCATCTGGCTCAGAGACATTATATGGGAGAGACTCGCTACTCCTGAGAAATCTGTGTTAGAATTTTGTAAGGCCAAAGATGTCGGTTATACCTCTTACCCAAAAAACAACTGACAGGGAAACATGTTGTTGCACCGACTCGAGCAGAGTGTGTGTGTGCATAATAGTCCAAACAGAGCTAGGTAAAAAGGTGTTTAAATCTGCTGCTCCCTTTACTTGGAACAGATTACAAAATTAACTGAAACTTAACAAACTTCTCTCGTTGGACGCTTTTAAGAGGAAGTTAAATGACATCTGGCTGTAGATGTTCTTATGGAGGATTCTGACAAACATTTGCTGCTCAGATCTGTTAGCTGTGTCTTTCAATTGCCCAAGGATTTATTTGTGATGTATTCTTTATTTCTATGTTTGGCTGCTCGTTGTCTGTTTGAAACTCTGTTACTTGTGTTGCTGCTTGTTTTGTCCAGGACACTCTTGAAAAAGAGATTTTTAATCTCAATGAGTTTCTCTTCCTGGTTAAATAAAGGTTAAATAAAAAATAAATAAATAAAAATAGTAGGGTAACCTGCTGGTGCTTTTATAAAGCTTTTGTTGGGGCAAAGTCACCAAATATTTGAGCAGTTTTTGTCAGATTTGAGCGCGGCTGGCGCACACCCAACGTCAAGTAGGGCCAGTAGAGCAGTTGAGACCACAAAGCCCGTCTCGCTGCTGGTCCCCACCAGCCTCGTCCCCACGGAGAGGTCTCCAGATGCCAAAGCAGCTGTGAACGACTGCAGAGCAGCCACTAGCAGAGCAACACAAAGCTTTGGGTATGATAGGCTGTTGATGAACCTCGGAGGGAGAATGCTTCGGGTTTGGCCATACCGCCTTGTGGACGCCCGATCCCGTCAGATCTCAGAAGCTAAGCAGGGTAGGGCCTGGTCAGGACCTGGATGGGAGACTGTGAGGGAACACCAGGAAGCCTGGGTCAATGCAGGGTGAGAGTGATGGTTGGTGGTGGTCGGAAGGGCTGATGGTTTTTGCAGCTAATGTATTTAAGTGAAACTGTTTCTTAGTGGCATTTATTGTCTATCATTGATATATGTAGCTGTCGTTTTATCACTCTGGCCTAGATTTGAATGGTGATTATATGTATGCAGTTTAAATGTCCCTGTAACAACTGAAATTGCAGTTATGCCTCCATTCAGTCAGAGAGAGGCCTGGTCCTGTTTGCTCGGGGCGTTGCTGAGTGGTGAGACTTGCCTTATGGACAGGATGATGCAGAAGATAGGGAGGTGCAGCATCTGCATGGTTGGTTGCAGTGGACTAAATGCCATGCTACAGTGAAAACATGGTTCCAGAGCTTAGAGCATTAGCGTTAGCATCGCTACATTTGGCAGTGCTACCCCTCCTGTGCTGCTCCTTCACAGCCATTTCTTTTATGAGTATAATGTCATCATAACTAAGAGATGATGGCAAAACTGCTCCAACTCCTTGTCCATCATCATTATTACTCTGGCAGAATGCTCAGTAAAATGTAAAAATGTTTTATTATTCACTAGAAGTGTTCACACACCTTGTGCTGCTCACACATGTGCTAACGTACCCTCTGAGGAACGTCAGACGGTAAAAGTTAAGAGTGCAAGACGTGGGCCATCTCTGAACAACACTCACTCCCCAATATCATGTTCCTGTACAGCTACAGTGTGTTCTCTTGTTTTACGCTTTGAAGGAAATATATTTTGTACATTAAAGGTAAGACTGTGATGTCATAGGAAAGGCGTCCAGTCTGGAGGAGCCGTAAAGTCCACATGAGGAGGAGAGGATGGAGGCACAACAGGACTCTCACCAAGGACACCAGAATCAACACTGGCTGAGAAGAAGAGGCAGTAAAAGAATAAAATAAATGGCAAAGATACACTGTAAAAACGAAAACTTAAAATTGATTTTGAAGTAAGTTGAACAAAAAACATTAAAATATAGTGCAAACAATGGAATATTAATTATTTCAACTGACACTATCAAGTTTGTTGTGAAATGTTGGCCTCATTACATATTACGTGGTGGCAAAACTCAAAATGATGGAGGTAAGAGGTACTCTAAAAGGAGAATTATTCACTGAGTTTGTGTCTTTTTGTCTTTTTGTGTTATCTTTGCTTCTTTTGTGGAATTTTTGTGTCGTTTTGTGTAATTTTTGTGTTATTTTTGTGTCTTTGTGTCATTGTGTTAATTTTGTGTTTTTTTGTGTCATCATTGCGTTATTTTTGCTTCTTTTGTCTTTTTGTGTTGTTTTTGTGTCGTTTTGTGTCTTTTTGTGTTATTTTATGCTTCTTTTGTGTAATTTTTGCTTCTTTTGTGTCATTTTTGTGTCGTTTTGTGTCATTTTTGTGTCATTATTGTGTTATTTTTGCTTCTTTTGTGTCGTTTTGTGTCTTTTTAGTGTAATTTTTGTGTTAATTTTGTGTCCAGAGAATTATTCACAAAGTTTTCGACCACTTTTATAGAGCAGACATGTCATTGTGGAGGAGGAGTGGCACTGTACCAAGATGGCCGCCATGTAGGAGGAGTGGCACTGTACCAAGATGGCCGCCACGTAGGCACATCGCTCCAATTGGCAGCAGCAGTCAATGTGGCGTCTACGTATATATGTCTATGGTTGCCAGCACCATGAGTGAGGAGGGTAGCGGGGTTTATGGCTACCTGCAGTGTTCTTGTGTTGTTTGAGTTGTTCCTGGGTTTCAAAATAAAAGCAGAAAAAGACAGAAGCCTGTCTTTCTTCAATGCTGCTTGGTACAATATGTTAACTTTATGTTCAGAAACCTTTGACATACCCTGAAATGAAATAAAAATAAAATTAAAAAGTAATAAAAACTCACAATTTGAAGCTTTTATTAATACGACACTTCAGTTCTACAAACAAGTAATCATTTGTTGGAACAACTATTGGGGCCACCAAACTCAAATCTAGTGCAGTAAGTTGCCTTGCCTTGTTTTCATTTTTACAGATTATGTTACGTCACAAACGATCTTTTCCAAGATGGCGGTGCACATAGTTTCAGCGGCTCACGGCTCTCGCCTTCTTTGCTTGTTTTTGGTTTACTTTGCTAGTTTTTATACATTTGCGTCGGCGAACTTTTTCTACACTCGCCAGAACCTTCTGGGCATTGGTTGCAATATACTGTGTAATATACTTTATGCAATATGCTGACACAATATTATATTAATATTGATATTGAGTGTACAATTGCAAGAAAAAGTATGTGAACCCTTTGGAGTTTCATGGTGTCCTGTCATAGACCTCCTGCTTGTTCAATGTTTACCTACTGTAGACTCATGAACACAGATGTTAGCCAGTTCCAATGACGCCTTCAAATCTCTGGCTGCCACTCAGGGTCGTTTCTTTACCTCACTGATGAGTCTTCGTTGTGCTCTTGGGGTCATTTTGACTGGTTGCCCACTTCTTGGTAGAGCAGCTACAGTCCCAAAGAGTCTCTATTTGTAGATGGTTTGCCTAACTGTAGTCTGGTGAGTTTCTAAAGTCTTAAAATCACTTTGTAACGCTTTCCAGCTTTATGTAAATCAACAATTCTTGATTGTAGATCCTCTGAAAGCTCTTTTTGGTGAGGCATGGCTCACATCAGCGTATTTTTCTTGTTCAGAGCAGATTAAGAGTGTTTTTTATCAGTCAAAGTAGATCTAGTCCACACCTCCTAACTCATGTTCTTAACAGGACTCCAGGTATGCTAACACCTGACTACAATTAGCTTCTCTGAGGTCATTAACTCAAGGGTTCACATACTTTTTCCACGAGCTCTATGAGGTTTTTATGGTTGTTCTCAATAAAGACATGAAAGATCAGGATTTTCTTGTGTTTTTATTTTAGGCACATTATATTTGTCAATACCCTGGACTTAGATGAAGATCAGATCACATTTTATGACAAATTAATGCAGAAAACCATGAAATTCCAAAAGGTTCACATACTTTTTCTTGCAATTGTATGTGAGAATCTTTTAAAATCTGTTTATTTATATAGTATATACATCGTGTATTCTTATGTTTGTACATTTATGGGGAGCTCTCTATCTCATTACATGTTATTTAATGACAATAAAAGGCTATTCTATTCTATTCTATTCTAAACTCTGGTAGAGAACTGGTGTCCCTCAGAATGTAACCTTTTGCGGACAGCGCTGCCCTGAACTACTGTCACCTCCGTTTCCAGCTATCAGGCCCACAGGGAAGCACAAAACATTGGCCTTGCTCACTCAGGAAACTCCCAGTCTTTGCCTGTGGGCCTCCAACCTTACTCCTCGCTCTGATCTCCACGCCAGGATGCAGTTGGATGCTTGTCAAGGTGGAGGAGGGCCAGCCTCCAACTCCCTGCTCCTCTCTCCTGTCCCAGGAACTTTTCTGGATGGATATCATCGCCCAAACAGCTCCCCTCCTTCCCATCACTACCTCCCTCAACGCACGCTCGTATTTTACTCCCTCGCATGTGGGAAACCCCTCCACCTCTACGCTCTGAACCCACATCTGCACTGGACCTGCTCCCTCCCTTGTTAGAGATGTTTGTGGTTTGCTTTGTCGAAATCAATATGTGCAAACTGGAGACTAGATTGGATCATTTTGACATTTGGATCCGTGTATATTTATGTGTTTTTGTTTTCTCTCTCTCTCTCTCCGGATGGCCCCTGCAGAAGGTCACAGGGAGATGTGGTTTCATGTTTAGTTTGGATGCAGTCTGACTGTGATTTGCGCGGCTTCTGCTACATCTCACATTGTTGTAACGTAATGAGATGTGAGCCACAAGGTCACATGTGTCTATTTCACTGGTTCTCTTTCTGTGTGTTTTCTTTTTTCAGCCCGCTTGTATTTTTACGTTTATGAGCGTGTTTGCGTTGCTTTCTCACTTCGTCTCCCCCGTCCTTGTTGCGTTTGTTTGTGAGTTTGTGCGCTAGTGTTTGTGTGCGGTTAGCTGAGGTTGATGAGAAACCCAGTGTTTGGCAGGGGAGTCGTTGCGGCCTGCTGCTCTGTTTAGACAAGTTTCAGGCTCGGTCTTTGTGCAAAGCGTGCTGTCCTCCGCTGGCCTTGCAAACAGCGGCGTACAGACACACACACACACACACACACACACACACACACACACACACACACACACTCCTCTGCAGCTTTCATTTTCACATCATTCACTATTGTACGAGTCTGCTGTAAAACCTGAGTTAAAAGCCAGTCAGATCAGGGTGAAGGAATTAGAATTAATCAATCTGGTAAAACCGCTTATAGCTTCACTTGGCAGTCGGCCTCCGTCAGCAAATGACTCACTGCATTGTTTGTTTGAGTCCACATAAGCTCTACTGAGAGACTGGAAACTATTTCGCATCGTAAATTACAGTTAACTTCTATAACTAATTAAGTAATGGTCAAGTCTGAGATCTGGTTGAATCAGAGTGACTCACAAGCTTGTTTGACTTGTAGACGATGATGATTTGATTTAAGATGCTTGGTAGAGCCACGGGTTAGAATAAAACAGAGAAAGAGGAGCTTATAAATAATGCTCTCTCTTTTAAAGCCCCAGTCAGTAACTTCTACAGCTGCTCCCTATGAAAAAACATGTTACCCCTTCATCACAAATGTGACCTTTTTCATGAATATTCACCACCACCATCATTTCCAAGTGTTCCTATTGGCTTGGAATTTTACATTTACATATGCATGAACGGTGGAAGACGCTCCATAACCATGCGCCATCTTGAAATACATTGGTAGGTAAGCAGGTCTGGAAAATCCTGGTCCCCGAAAGTAAAAATCCTTTTCCGTTCTAGTTGTCTCCCTCTTCCACCTGATTCAAATGATCAGCTCATCATCAAGCTCTGCAGAAGCCTGATAATGATCCTGGCCATTTGAATCAGGTGTGTTGGAAGAGGGAGACATCTAGAACGGAAAAGGATTTTTACTTTCGGGGACCAGGATTTTCCAGCCCTGCCGGTAAGGGACATACAGGATTCCTTCGCCTGATCTCACAGGCGCTAATGGTTTGACGCTACTTATATCGTTGCTTCCACCTGGCCCTGACAAGTTTGAAGAAGGAAACATGGAGGACCACAGTTACTCAAAAGAACTACCAGAACAAGAATGTTCAAGAAAAAGAAAAAGGATTATGCAAAGAGCAAGAAACCGGCGTCATAACAGTAAAAGAGCGAACATTGGATCTGCCTTCCAAAGATAGAAAGACCTGATGAAGGAAAAGGGGATTAAAAGAGACGCTGAATTTGCTTCGTTACACAATCGTCTGACTGCTGTAGAAGCTAGGCTAGCTCGCATTTCGTTTGTAGCCCTGTCATTTAGCCTACTTGACTTGCATAGCCACAAGCTAGGCTACTGTCATTCTCGTTGTTGGTGTTAGTAACAAACTGGCGGAGTAGTGCATCCACTCATTGGGCCAACTCTTATGTTTTACGAATGGGCAACGCTATTAATAGTAATTAAGCGAGCGTACCTGATCACAGGAGGGGAGGCTGGATGAATTCCTAGAGGACATCTTGGCTTTCTCAAGCTTGAAGGCTACCGTAGCTGTAATATTTATTTTGAACTGCAATATATGATCTCAATGCTAGATGGGAGTAGAAATTACTGACTGCCCCTTTAAGTTACAACATTCTAAAAATGGGTGCAGCTCTGGTTTGCTTTAAGCCAACACTTAAGCTTTTTTGTGAAGGTTTTAAGATGAGTCATTGATTTTATTTCAGTTGGTGCTCCAGAGTTTACAACCTTTAACTGAGAGAGCAGATTGTCCAGAAGTCGTTCTACGGTGTTGAATTCTGCAGTTTCCCTCCACTCTGCTTCTTGTTACTCGAAACGCGTATAATACATTTATTTATTTATTTTTATTAGCGCTTTTCAAAAACTCAAAGACACTTTACATGTTAAAAACAAGTACAAGTATACAGGATAATTCAAACAAAGAAAACAGAACAAACAGTTGAAAAAGCAAAAAAATACATACATAGTTAAAGTTATATAAATGGTGCATTCTACAGAGATTAGTGAGGTGACAGGTTGAAGGCAGTGCGGAACAAGTGTGTTTTTAATTTGGTCTTGAAGGTGGAAGGGTCAACGGTGTTGCCAATGTGTTGTGGGAGTGAGTTCCAAAGGGATGGGGGGCAACAGAGAAGGCTCTGTCCCCCCAGGTTTGGTGCCTGGTCTTAGGGACGGTCAGGAGGTTTGCATTTGCAGAATGGAGGGTACAGGACGGGGTGTAGGGGTGGAGCAAGTCTTTAAGATAAGAGGGGGCCTGGTTATGGAGTACTTTATGGGTAAAGTAGGACGCCTAAAGGGTATAGTTTCAAAAACGTTCTTCGTAAAGACGGAGCTGTTTCAGTAAATGTGTCGGTCCACACGAATTCACTTGATGCGCCTGAAAATACACACATACCAGGCCTGTTGGTGGCGCTGTGATGGCGTAACGGAAACTGGCGGCAGGACTTTAGGCATGCACAGAAATCTGTATACGTTGTAAACATAGAACATGAAGTGGCGTATTTTGCTTTCCATATTTGGTTGGTGAACACAGTGATAATGCAGAAGAAGTATATTCTGCTGTAATAGCGATAATAGGGTGACTAGCTTCAGCAGGACACATGCAACACTGTAAGGCGCCATAGTTGTAGTCCTTTTCTGAGTTTGGCGCATTTATCGAGAGGTGGAGCTATGACGCATGCATGTCAGAAAAAGAAACGTAACAACGGTGCCACGTAAACAAAAAGAGAGAGAAATGTATCATTTATAGGGAAAACGTGGAGGATACAATATGCACAGAGGGTGAGGATGACTTTTTTCTTATGTGGGTTAAGAGGGATTCAAGGGAAAGTGTTGATCCAGGTCAAAAACATCTGGACGTACAAAGAACAGCAGCTCCCAGATCAGCCGATGGTCCAGGACAGAAAAGGGTTGGTGCTTAAAAGAGGACAAGGATTAGAAAACAGGGAGATGGAAACCGAGCGGTAAACAGCCTGCTGATATGAATCTGTCAACCCTTCATTCGCTGCTTTTCTGCTTCCAGGCCTCACAGTGGAGATAAATTCACCCTAATTAATATGTAAATGTGCTGACATTTACCACAGAATTTTGTTTATTCAAGTGCTGGCATCTAATGACTGCACCCATCAAATGCTGCTTTGTGTTTCCTACACTAAATTCTCTTCTCACTTCTATGTAAATTTTAGTGGGGCAGCAAATGAGGCGTCCTGAAAATGATGTCGGCTAATGTCGGCTTGTAGATTAGAGCCACTCTGTCGGTTTGTTTGTCTGCATGTTCGCAGCGAGTTGAGAATCGATGCGGGAATCGCATGAATTCATGAATACAAACACGTGTGCGTACAAACTGGAAGCGTGGAAGCATTTTTCTATTGTTGTGTGTAAATAAAACACACCTGCTGCCTCTCTGTAATGATTCCTGTTCATGTGGTCTCTTGTCAGCGACATCCATCTCCGGGAAATTGTTGGTGAGGCTGCGGTTTATTTTCATGAAGTTACTTAAGAGGGAAAACCTCTCCGAGCTCGCCAGGAGGCTGATTGACAACTGAATGACAAGTTCACACAATTTAGCCAAAAGAAAAGGGATTCATTGTCAGTCTGAATTACATGTCAGATGGTCGGATGAGCACTTTACAGTGTTAGACTCCCTGTTGACCGTTTGGCTTTAACTTTCTCAGACTGACAACCCGACTTGACAGGAGCTGTCTTTATACATTCATTACCGAACTATTAGTGTCACTTTTCATCTGAACTACCCAATTTAACGCGTTCAAAATCTCCCTGACATCTAAAACTGTTTGGAAAATATGCACCACTTATCACATGTAAATAAATTATTGAAGAAACTTTTGTAGTTATTAAATAACTGCAAGTTTTAAAGATTCAATTCACATATGGGACCAGTTGTTCCTGGGTGAAATACTACTAAATTAATCAACATTAATGAAGCTAACCTGATTGCAGATGACAGAAATGGAGCTTAGCACCAGGAGTTGGGAAAAGTTTTTTGGTTTAATCGAACTGTTTGGAAATAATATCAAAAAATCCATAAGTAAAAGCCACCTGATCAAAATAGGTCTGATTTGAGGGCAAGAATATATAGCAGAAAAAAATGCCTGGGGTATTTTAGAAATGGTGTCATTATGTAGTTTGCCCCATTGATTACAATACTCTCAGCACTGTCTGCAGCACATGTAGCAGAGTATGTAGATGGTGATGCGGAGTCGAGTGGTGTCCTCACATTAAGCTGCCACTAGTTTGTTGAAAGTTCTATCATTTTCCTTTTTCAATGGAACTGTGTATGCATAGAAAATAGTAAAAAATATTGCCATATGGCCAATATTTTTTTCGGAGTCATTGATATTTATGATCAGTTGATTCTTGATACCATTACCTTGGTAATGCACTTTTCGAGTATTGTAGATGAGCTGTAGTACCTGGTTTCGCCACCAGGTGGATTCCTTTACTGTTTTTTTTAATCTAATCTTTATTGATCCCCTTGGGGAAATCCCTTCTCTGCATTTGATCTATTCAAAGTTAGCGCCCGGGGAGCAGTCAGGGGTTAACGGTCAAGCGGTCCCTCTCACTTTCCCACCTCAACCTCTTGCCAGTCCAGGGACTCGAACCAGCGAAGCACCGGTTACAAGTTCGCTTCACAAATCACTAGGCCACCACTGCCCCAATATTATCACTGTAGCAACCAGAGGAGGAGGGCAGTTCTATGTCTACAAAGCAGAGAGCATTGTAGGGGTTTAGCTAATAAAGGGGCACCATGACAAAGTCTTCTGTGAGGCTTAATGACCTCTGGTTCACGCACATGTAATAAATCAAGTCGGGATTAATTAGGATGTTGTTCCTTTTTCCCAGTGTTAATTTAATGGCCAGAAATATCAGTGCTAGACCAATCAGTAGTGTGCTGAGTTTATATTATCAGTTAATCAATTACTGATTGATTATGCTGTACATATTAGGTACATTCTTTAAGTTTACATCACGTAAACAAAGGTTGTTGCTGAGAGTTATCAGTTAAGAATTTTCTTTATCAGCACCAATCCAATGTACATTTGGAGAACTCTTTACAAAATCAATTTCTTCTGTGTATACAAGAATCTCTGCAAAATCAGTAGTTCTGCTAATGAAAAAATCAATGCAATGTCACTGTTTTTTAATATATAAACATGTGCAATATCTTTAATTTGTACATCCAGAGGAGTCAATATTGGCATCTCTTTGGATATAAATGAGACCTGCTTGGTTTGACTGGTTGGTTTTTGCAAATATGAGAAGAAATGTTTAGCAATAAATTCATCACAGATTTACAAATCCAGACGTTCTACCGAAGCAAAAACCTGATGACAGATTTACTTCACTCTGTCACTGATTGTAGTAAAGTCTTTAAAATAACTACTTTAGTTGTTGAATTCCTCTTTTTTCAACGCGAGTGTGACCTGACCTTCAGAATATGCCTGAATACACTGTATAAGCACACATAACTACTGACCACACTCTGGTCCTCTTCCTGCTTCATGACTACATATTCCTGTGGCATTCAGGCTGATTTAACGTCTGCTCAGGCTGAAGATGGATGAAGATCCAAAACTAAACAGGTGCAACAAAACCAGCAGGAGAGTCTCGGTTCAGTTCAGCCATTACAGTCTGTACGTGCCCACGAAGTTCTAATTAGAGACGTAAATAAAATAAAATGAGACTGGTGGACTGGTGGTAGATGTTTAAATATTGAGTTTATGAAGTTAATTTGACTGAATACTTAAAATATTAAGGATTAAAACTTATATAAAATACAACAATACCTTATTAGAGCAATAAAGTCTAGAATTTTATTATTATCATTATTAATTATGAAACTAATTTAGAACATAACCCAACAAATCCAAGGATTTCCTGGATTCTTTTTCAGCAAGGTTTGGTTTTTTTACAT
>OMNN01086439.1:0-36313 GCA_900302755.1 Chromis chromis
TTGTGTAAATGACTGTCTTCAGACTTTAGCTGTGTAGTTAGCTGTCTTTAATTGACTTTAGCTGGGTGGTTAGCTGTCTTTCATTGGCTTTAGCTATGTAGTTAGCTGCCTTTCTCTGACTTTAGTTGTGTAAATGGCTGTCTGTAGACTTTAGCTCTGTAGTTAGTTGTCTTTCATTGATTTTAGCTGGGTGGTTAGCTCTCTTTCATTGACTTTAGCTATGTAGTTAGCTGTCTTTTGTTGACTTTAGCTGGGTGGTTAGCTGTCTTTCATTGACTTTAGCTAGGTGGTTAGCTGTCTTTCATTGACTTTAGCTGGGTAGTTAGCTGTTTTTCTACAAGTTTAGCTGTTTTGTCAGCCATCTTTCTATGACTTTAGCTGTTTGGTTAGCTGTCTTTCTGTCATTTTAGCTGTGTAGTTAGCTTGCTACCATATGAGATTCAATGTGTGTGTAAACAGATGACGAAGAGGTACATTGTGAAGTGTTTATGATTAAATATAATAACATTTCCTCTGCCACCTAGGAGCACAATACCCTAATTTTTTGTTGGATTGTTTGTTGTTATTATAAGCGTTATCAAGCAGTTATCAGAGTAATGCTTGTAGGAATAATTCAGCTAAGTGAAACAGAATCTTACATGAAACAATATCGATATAATATTATATATTATATCGATATCGAATATCTTTTTGCAGCAGCTGTGAAATTATTAAATGCCTTTAAATGGCCTTTGACATATGTTACTCATAATTTTGCAACTCGAATTTGTATACAGTCTACATCTACAGTTGCAAAACAATTATAGACATTGGTGTTGTTGTTGTCAGTGTAGCGTGTGCTACATAGTGTTAGAGTGTTTTACATAGAGATCATGTGATATGAAAGCTGTACGACTGTTACTAAACGGAGGTTGTGTTGTTTTTATTGTAAAACATTTTGTGAAAAGATGAGATATTATAACTTTACTTATACTGCAGCATGCTTTTTTTTTCATATTTACGAATTCATATTTTGGAGGTTCAAGGTTTCACAATGTCTTCTTGATAGTAGCCTACCACTAGGAGGTGCCAATGATGGAAATCTTCAACATAATAATATTGTTTATTATCAGGTAATATAATAACCTGAACAACAAGAGAAAAGTTGGACAAAACCTCATGCTGTGTGTCTTCATGACTCCAAGAAAAATGGACAGCTTGACCCTCGTCTTAAACTGACCTCTTGTCAGTGTGTGGGTGTGTGAACATGTCGCCGTCCAGCAACTGTTCTATTTCTTGGATTGATCTTTCACACATCATGTCTGTGTGTGGACATATTTGGCACTTTCATAAGATTGAATGTTTCCAGGAAGAACATGATGACCTCCAGAAACGGTGTGTGTATGCGTGTTTTTGTGCAATTATGCAGGCCGTTTTGGCTACACTGCTTTGTTTTACGAAGTGATGTGATTATTTTTCAAGTGCTGTCATGATTTAAAGTGTTGAAGGATGAAACAAAATTTCTTTTAACTATGTTTATTCATATAATATCTTTGTAAAATCCTGTCATGATAAGAAAATCACTTCGGGGCTGATGTTGAACACCACACAATCCGCTGGTGAGGCTTTAAAGTCAGCTGTGTTGTGTCTGCTCAGGCTGGCTGTCACATTGTGTAACAGCACAGAGCTCAATTTCTCACTCTTTCTCATTTACAACGCTGAACTCCGACTCACTTTTATTAGGAACAAATGTTCTTGTATTTACAGCCGCGAATAAATCATTTTGTGTTTGAAAAGGCTCGCCTGATCCAGCCTTAGTAAAACTGCTGAGACAGTCTGGAGAGCAGGTCCAAGTGATTTTTTTATACTGAAAACAATGAATAAAGGGAAATTAGCGAGCAGCCACACCCGCTCTGATACACAGCAGAGCCGAACTAAAACTAAGCTGCAGAACACTGAAAATAATAATAACAATAATAATACAAGCTGATTGTTGGCTAGAATAAACCTCAACATGACAAAAAATATGCTTTTGTCTGAAGTTTGAAATTAAATATTTGCCATGTGCAGAGCTTTGAAAACTACAAACATTAGGTGTCTTAAATTATTTAAGGAGTTACTGTTACATAATTAGAAAGTCTGAACTCTGATATTAAGTCAGAACTGTGGCTTAGTATCTCATAAATGCATTTAGTAGGTAAAGTGATTAGAGAGAGTTTCTAATTTAGTGCTGTTTCCCATTAAAATGACAGAAATGTACTTCTTTTTAAACATTTTAACATACTTTGCTTATACATGTTCTTCAACATCATCTTTTCCTTCTTCTTGACTTGTCACAGTGGTGGTTTTAGCCCTTAAACAGGCAGTTTACACCTTCTGTTTCTTGTGTGACACCATCCCATATATTAAATTCTGTATGACGTTGTTCCAGCCTTTGATTGAAACTTAATGATGCTCACACTGAATATAATATTCAGACCCAAACATCTGTGTTTTATGACTGCACTGTTCCAAATTTCTTTGATTTGGAACAGAGTTTGGCTGCTTGGCATGAGATTGTAATCTCTGACCAGTCACTGGGTCAATGGGGTTGAAGAGGTTAAAGTTGTTTTTATCACTGGAGCTGAACCATTTTCTATAATTATATTGATACACTGACTGTTCTTGGTGGCGACGTAATTCCTGGCTGGATAATGTTCAGAGGAAATGTCTTAAATGATAGAGACGCCACATTTATGAGCTGCATCAGAATCAGCAGGAGGTGCTCGGGGTGGATGGAGGGCGTACAAAGCCTGGGTCCACGTCCAGAATCCCGCCTGTGGTTTCGGCAACTAAAACCGTATGGTTAGGGTTAGAAAAAACTTGTGGTTTTAGTTAAATGTAAATAAACACATTGTAAATCAGATCCCAATCTTTCTTGATCCATAACCAAGAGCTAAGGACAACCATAAAAAAAGTGAAAGGTTAAAACAGGACTCATCCTCTGAGGATCATGAGTATCTGTAAATAATTACATGATAGTCCATCTAGTAGTTGCTACTGACTGACTGACATCATTGTATTATCACGGCCTATTTTGAACACTTCAAACCATTTTAAAATTAAAACAACAAATTCACAGGACTGTGCAGCCTCTACAGAGATACAGTATCTGCTCTCTTACTGACTTTATGCTTGGACATTTCCTTTACATTGACATTTTATTTTCAAATTAAAATGACGTGATGCACCATTTGAGTTAATGACAGCAAACCTGCTAACTGTAAATAGGCATAGTCGCTTGTTTAAAGATATAAAGATTTTGCCTTTCATAAAAGGGGTCTTGGGAGATCAGCAGTGCACAATTTAAGTAATGATCCAATGTATGTTTCCTTTAATAGTTTATGTATATATTTTAAAATTATACATTAACAAAAGTATACGAAACTTATTGAATTAAGTGTTTTAAAGAAACAAAACACGCTCAAGAGCAGCATGCGTTGTTTGAGAGTTAAAGCACTCCAGATCCTCTTCGGGTTTTTTTGTTGTTGTTTTTTTTTATAAGATTTATTTTTGGCCTTTTATGCCTTTATTAGATAGGACAGTGGATAGAGTCGGAAATGGGAGAGAGTGGGGAAGGACATGCGGTAAACGCCCAAGGTCGGAATCGAACCGGGGACAGCCGCTCAGATCCTCTTCGTTTTGACATTTTAAACCTGCAACAGACATGATGGAAACTGGCTGTATGTTAAAATAATTCTGGGTGTTTCTTTTTATAATAATAAAACCACTGCTAAGGTTTAAATAAACATGAATGTTAAATTCAGTCTGCCTCACATGTTATGTTTGTTTGTTTTTTTAGCTGGAGCAGCCACAGCTGTAAGTTATTGGTTTAACATGAATATTCCAGGTTTATTTAAATTGTTTTGTCAACTTCGCTCAGCTGGTTTTACATGCGTTGACTCGGATGTAATCATTCAGCCTGAGTTCAGTCTTATCACCCTTTTTTGGTAGCAAGATTGAAGCTACTCAGAATGATTTAAAAGAAGACAAATGAAACAAAACATGTGGCTAAACAGAACAAAACCAAAGCAAACCTCATGAAACCCACACTAAGTTCACCCAGCCAAGCCCCTGGCTGTGATCAGCAGCAGGAGGAGTGGTCAGGCTGCTGGAGCTGCTCATAGTTCAGCTGTTGGGGGTTTGGAAAAGCCTCAGTGAGTCAGTTGAGCTGCTAACACAGACTGAGAGCACAGGTTAAATATAGAGCAGAGCCTCACTCCTGATGACCGGCAACAAACTGGCTGAACGAGAGAAACTCAACATCCTGTGATAAAAAGAAGAACTGATTTCAGTTTCAGCTGAAAGAAAGAGTCTGTTCATTCTCATCTCTGCCCTCACACTACTCTCTCTCTCTAGTTCTAACTCATACTCTCTCGCCCAGAGAGCGTACAGACCAAACTTGGAGAGGACGAAGCTTCACACTGCTCTCACACTGAGCCTCCAACTTTGGCAGAGAAGAAGAAATAGTTGAAAGGTTGGATTTAAGAATTAAAAGAAAGAAGACAAACATATTGTGATGCTGTGACTAGTGTCGGGAATCTTCTCAATAAGGACTGAAGTAATTTTGGGACTGAACTGCTGTGACACCTTGGAGGAGCTGAGAGACCAGGTGAGTAAGTTTGATATCATCACCAACAGGTTGCAACAGTTTTGGACTGTAGCTGGTGAAAGGAAATTATGTGTAGTGTAATTATTATTTGTATGTACAGACTTTTACAGACAGATACACATGAATCCGAAGTAAACGAGGGCTTATGCAGAAGAGAAAGTAAACCAAAACCTCTCTTAAGTTATACAGAAAAAACAAAGACTACTATGGTATAAAAGAAGAAAAGAAAAAACTGTTTTGTTTTTATTTATTATTTAGTTTTTTTTTATAATTCCATATTTCCAGCAGTCAACAATTGAATTGAGAAGCTTAAGATGTTTTTTTAAAGTAAGCAAAGATGATTAATGAATGTGGATAACGATTTTGTGCAAAAATTAAAATCTACAGATTGTTTTTTTAATTTATAAAAAAAAATAGTACACAAAATATGAGATAAAATAAAGGTTTGTTACAATATTATAATATCAAACTTCAACTCAAATGGATAAGTGGGTAAAATAAATAAAAATGTAAATAAAAATGTAAATTTACCAGATATGATGTGATGACAGCTTCATGAATGTGATTTTGCTTAGTGGTGTTGGTAACTGAACACTTGAGGGGTTTTTGGACCTGTGATCAGAAAAGAAAACATTAATATAAGGCTCAGACCTTTTGATAATGACAATAGCTTGAAATGTTTTTCCTTGTCTGAATTTATTGAACTGATTTGTGAATTTAGAGTATCTTGTCAAGGCACAACAGCAGCATCAGGTATAAAAATGACATATTACATTCAGGTGACAGCACCCTGTAGTGTCAGTAGGAAAATAGTGGACATGTTGTTCAGAATCATATACTTGCATACTGCAGAAGTACAGTTAGGCCCTAAATTATTTATACGTATGGCAAACCAAAAGGTTTCTTGTGACTGAAAATGACAAAAACAAGTGACAAAAGACATTGTGTTAGAGATGTTAATGACATGGTTATATTTATTTATTTTATTTCAGGAGCACCCGCTTTGCCTTTAACCCCCGTATTTTGTATTGCAGTGAGCTTGACATTTCAAATAAATCGCTGCCTATTACGCTGGAACACAGCATCTATACTGTTTTTTTGTTGTTGACCCTGACTATCCTAGACAGCCGGGTCGTAACAATGATAAATTCTAAGTATTTCTATGTTTTTTTTTTGTTTTGTTTGTTTGTTTTAGTAAATTTGCCATGTCCAAAATTATTAAATTATCAAATTTTGGAGAAAATTCAGATTCTATACCAGTCTGAATGGTCCTGGTAGTTTCTACCATGTTCTAATACACTGTAAACTGAGAACAGCTGATGCAGTGGTTCTCTTGTCAACCACTAGTCAATTAAAAGTCATGGTTAAAACCAAATAGCTTACTGAGAATGATATTAGGGTCCATCACTGAAAGAGAATTTCTTCTAAAAAGACAAGGAAGAGCTATAAACCATATCCAAGTGCTTTCAAGTGTCAGTGTGCAAAGCATCATCAGAAGGTACAAGGTGTTCCACATTGAAAAATTCGAAAGGACAAGGTAGGAGAACAAAAGTGATCCCTGCCCTTAAAAGAATGATGGTGTGAGAGGCTAAGAGGAATCCAAGGATTACCAACCACATTACCAACTACCATTCTGATGAATCTGAGTCATTCTGGTAACAGCATCCCAACTTACCTGGACAAAGAAGAAAGGTTTTAATTATCAATTCTGTGGTGGGATGAGATGAAAATGGAGTTGTTTGGAGTCAAGGATGGGGCGTTTGCCATCTCTCCATGGTCAAACATGGTGGTGAGAATGTAATGCTTTGGTTGGTGTCAGCCAGTGGCCAGAAGAGGGCTATGTTAAGATTCTGGAGAACATCAGGAAATCTGCAGAAAAATGTGGCCTTGGGCAGCATTGGATCATCCAAAAAGACAATGATCTGAAACATGCAGCCAAAGTGGTGAAGAAATATCAGCATGTTGAAGCGGCCCAGTCAAAGTCCAGACCTGAAACCAATCCAGAATCTGTGGAGAAACTGAAGACCAGAGTGATGGCAATGAAGTTTCCCAACCTCAAAGACCTGCGGGTTGTTCCAAAGGGGAGTCAAAACTAATCCCAGTGGAGACATGCATTATTAGAATCATTTCATTGCTATGGTGGCAAATAAAGGCTTTGGCATTGGTAACTGAGAAAGACAAATCATTTTGGACATTATATTTTGTAAAAACAATTCATGTTTAACTTGATGTATTACTGTTTTTTGTCACTTGTTGATGTCAAAACCTAATGGTCAAATAAAAATATTCTACTAATCAAAATGTGGCACCAGTATGAATAATTTTTAACTTTATACATTGTCTACTACTAATACTACTACTGTATACAATGCAGTATGCAGTATGTGAAAATCACAATAGTTTACTACAAAGTCACATGACCACCAGAGTCATAAGATCATGAATGTTGTATGTTTACATAGAAATCAATGTGAAACTAATTGCTAGAAGCTAGATTGCTTATATCAGCTGGCAAGTGTCTGTTGGTTGCTTTGACAGGTTATTTGCTCATTCAAGGTTTTAAATTGTAAAGGGTGTACGGTTTTTGACACAACTTACCATTTCTATGAAACGTATCATTGGAAATCATACCATAAGAATTTTGTACACTTACACTTGTTGTCACTCGTCTCTCCTGAAGAAAGACAATGATGCGCTGTTGGATAAACATCATATAATATGTCATCTGGGTGTCTTTGGCCTACTGGAAATGTTTCAACTTCGTCACATACTACTTACTACTTGAAGTCAGAATCAGCACACCACCAGCAGATAGAATGGCATTTCAAACATGCTGTAGAGAGAACATGACGCTGTAGAGTGACACAGTCAGCAGGTCCTACTGGGAGGTCTGGGCGGATGGACTGACTAACAAAACATCAGACCAGCACAGGAGATGCTTATTTTAGCTCAAAACATGACTATTCTCTGACCCTGACCAACAGGGTGTCAGTTTTAATTTGTAAAACATTGATAAAATGGTGATAGCCGGCAGATCGGCAGTCTCCTCATGTTATTTTACAAATGAGAACAGCAGTAGTATTATGTTGTTTAGTTTGGAGGACTTGGCATTAATGTTTTTTTGTTCTTTTCCTTCCACTGTAAAGCCAATTAAAATGATAATTTTTTTTTTTTTTTTCAATTGTTTGTTGCCTCAAGAATCATCTTGAGGTATACTTGTATTAAAATTACTTTAAATTTTTGGCAACCTTAGACCTTCATGTGGTCTGAAAGTGTTTGGTTAAACATGCAGCAAGAAGTTTATAGTTAAGCTTGAGTTCAGACAGCCAGTTAGAATTTAAACCTGGATCTGACTGAGCTCAGATGCTAACAAATCTTTTATTGAACCTTTTGTCTCTCTTGATTATTTTTTATTAGTAAAATTGCAGCTTCTGATTTATAGCTGATGTTAACCATTGCTTTAATGACCAACGTCAGCTTTGATAGATTCTATCAACGATAACTAATTAATAATTGTGTAATATGTCCACTGAAACAACAATGGTGAAATAACTGATCGCAAATAAAAACTGAGTCTTTGAATTGTTGTTATAGTTGTAGTAGTTTTAGGCCCCATCTTGAAAACAGGATTTTCAGAGTTTTTTTAGTGTAAACTGGAGGTCAGCAGCTGTATTTTCCCAATGCCTGTCATTGTAATCTTTTTAATAAATGCCCTGACAAAGATTTTTAAAAAACATTTTTATCCTATGTCAAATCTTATCATAGACTTACTTTTATAGCCCAAAATCAAAAACTGGCATCTGAAGGCTGTACAACACGTGACATCCTCTATTTAAATCAGAAAAAACATCACAACAAAAACCATTTAAGCGAGAAGTGAACGATACAGTAAAAGTTGGATATACAGTGTAGAAAAAAGGAGCAGCAGTGTAGAATTACAACATGGCTTTTCTTCATCTTAATAGCCAAAATCACAGATCACAACTCCAGTGGGCTTAATTGTGTGAGCATGACTATACCATATATCCTTAGACCCTTCACTAGGATAAGGAAAGACTACCAAAAAAGGGTCCCTTATCCACAATAGATGGACAATGTGTGTACAGAGAAGCAATACAGTAGTTTGACAGTATAGACAATCACCACAAAATGATGATAAAAACTAACTTAGGGTATGCTGATGCCAAACAGACACGACCAGAGCTACTTGAACCAAAACTAAAGCACATCATTCAGACATACAGGAGGAAGCAAACACACAGAAGTAGAGAGATAAGAGGAGCTGTCCTGGTGGACACGGATTCAGATATAAAACATCTGGGACGTGGCATCGACAGTTAGAAGAAACAGAGAGAATGACCAATGGTGAGCCATAGAGAAGAAGACAGAAGGAATAAAACATAAAGAAACAGCTCGGATGCTCATGAGCTTAAACTTAGAGAACATATGAACCCCTCTCTGCAGCACCCTCTGCTGTGTGGGCACCAGCGTCTACATTAATTTTAAACGAAACAAGTTGATCATTAACCAAAACTGAGGTGGATAATCATGCAAATGTTGGTTTCAAAATCATTTGCAACTCATAAACTACAAATACATCAGATATGAAGTTTATAGGTTCTACTGTTGACCTGGAAATGTAAAGCTGAAAGAGACAGCTTTACATTTCAGATACAATTCAGATTTTAGCCGGTTCGTACAAAACCGTGCAAATTAGCAAAAAAAAAAAAGGCCATCCAATGTGTTGT
Source organism: Chromis chromis (assembly GCA_900302755.1). Lineage (NCBI taxonomy): Eukaryota > Metazoa > Chordata > Actinopteri > Pomacentridae > Chromis > Chromis chromis. The sequence continues at coordinate 9,379 of OMNN01086439.1, forward strand.
ACTTCTATGGAAATAATTCATTAATAGTAATTTATGCCTCTAAATATAATCATATGAATGTTTTCTTCAGCTAAAGCCAGTAACTGTGGCGTGAGTATTTATTAAGAGGAATGTAAAATGAGAAGGAAATAGGCATGAAATATTGACAGAAAGTCAGAGAGTTACACATATATACAATGTAATAAGTGAAAGAGCTCCAAGAAACATGCGGATCTGCAGTGTGGACGTCCATAATGAGTTACTGGAATGAAGGTACGCCCACCAAACTGAGAGTGTTCGCATTGACTCATGAAAGGAGCGTCTGTGAGATACTCACTCACTGAATCAGTGAATTATGACTCCCTTCATTCACAGCCCAGTAAATGCTTGTTTCAGGAAGCAGAACATTAGAAGGCATTAATTTAATAGATCTTTTACCAGAGTACTTAAGCTGTGCTCTCGTGGGACGAGCTGCTCTTAGTGATATGTACAGCAGCTGCAAAATATAAATATGGAGGCAGGGAGGAGGTGATGCAGCAGAAACCAACACGTTTTCAGTCAAACTAGCGATGGCAGTGTTGGTTTTGTCCAGAATAAAATATTCAAACAACTATATTACCATAGACAGTCTGTGTAATTCATTATTTGTTTCAATTAAGCCGTCAACTCCCTGATGTTCCTCAAACTATAGTATTTGATTTTCAAAGTTTTGTGGTGTCAAAATTTAATAAATGATAAAAACTATTGTCTAATGTTTTTATCGAAAGAATGTAGAGGAAACAGATGCCACTACCTCCGCTGTCCAGAATCAGAACTGCAACTCCCACAAAAACACTGGAGATGCCTCATCTGTCCTTCAACGCTCGACCGCAGAACAGTGCAGCTTTGTGCAATAACAAGGCAGCAATAACCACGAGCACGTGGCTGTGATTAGTGATCACTGTGATGAATGATTTGGGTTTGGTAGATGTCACTCTGTGAGAAGTTACAGCAACAGTACAAGCAATGCAGTTCTATCAATCTGACCTGACAAATATTCATTAGAAATAATTTTTTATGACTTCTGACAGCTAAGAATTATACGACTTCATCTTATTTGATTTATTGAATGTTTTTGTTGACCTAAAAATACCTAAAAAAAACTTTTTTATATAAGAAAAAAAACTGTAAAAAATTAAATAGGGAGGAGAGAACAAACAACAAAAATCTTTTCCTTTCCAGAGCCACTCTGTTGTTCCCATACAGATGCATTTTAACCCTTCATTCAGCTACATACAGCAAGTAGTTCCTTGACACAACAAGGACACTTTGGACATAAGAGTCTTACACGTACTTATCTTATGTCATTTAAAGTGTAATTTTCTTATGAGCTTTATCAACAATTAAAAAAGCACAACTTTAGCATCCGTTCCAGATTGTTACTCAATTGAAGGTTACGTAAACAAGCTCATTATACTGTCTATGAGCCCTCGTATACCTCTACATGGCAGTCTTGCCTGCAAATGATGAGGGTGGAAGACCAAAAAAATGGCTATTTGGCCCCCAGCGATTTGATCAACATGCACCACCACATTGTGAGTAATGGTCTCAATCTGCACATCCCCATAACAAGTTTTGCCTCCATCACTGCATATGATCATGTATCTCCACTGGTGTCTTCTCTAAATATGAAAAACACAGTTCCAGTGTTACTAGTCGTATATGTGAAGCTAAAGTTACATTTGCGTTAGCTGATGTAGAGAACTTCAGTTTAAAGACAACTTTAGGTTTTTAAACAAGACATGAACGTTAAAAACTAGAAAGATTCTGGGAAATTGCATCCTCCGCCAATGCCAATGCCAATGCCAATGCCAATGCCAATGCCATATTTTACTGTTATTACTATTATTTAGAAAGTGAGTCTGTTCTTTCTGTGCCAATACTCCACCTCTCCACCAGGTTTTGTGAAATTTGGCTTAGTCATTTTTGCGTAATCACCTTGACAGACAAATAAAGAGACAAACAGTACTGGAAACATACCTTTGCCTTGGCTTTTTGCCAATAAGAAAAACACATACAGTTTGATTTGTAGAAGACAATCGACCTCTATCGCAAGCATCATCTAGATTGACATGGTTAGGGTTAACTCTCGACACTTTTGTGTGAACTGGAACTGGACCTTAAACAGGATCAAATAAGCATGGGACGAGACTGAATTCAACCAGTAGCGATTGGACAAGCTCAAAGCAAGCTCTTTCTGCCAGTCATATTTAATCAGACATACAGTAAAGCTGCTCTACCAAAAGATGGACTGACTATTACAGACTGTGGGCTGGAAGATTATGATATCGAGAAGAGTGCTGCTAGGTGACAAGGGGAAGGATGGAAACCTGAAAGCACCTCACAAAGGCTTGATCTTGGTATATTTTTGTTCTCTAAAAAGAATTTAATCGTGATAAAGGGCTTAATCTGCCTTATATAAGTATACTGGTGTCGGAAAATTTCAGGGTTAGTGGCGGACATCCTGGTAATCAGTTCATCACAAAAATAAAACTGTTTTCTGATCTGACACCACTGAGCTTAAGGTGCAAACAAAGCTGGCTCTCATTGGCTACTGAATAAAGTATCTGGTGTGAAAGTCTGATACATCCAGCCAGTCCAGCCTCTCCTCTCTGTGGTTCTCTAAACACACTGTAATAACGTCATCACTGGGCATTTGGTGAAAACTTGCTGACAGTTTAGTAACACAGACCGAACAGACGATGAAACTATACACATTTCTTTGAGATTAACTCTTGGTTTTATCTCGTGGCTCTGCTGTGGTTCAGGGTTTTGAACACTGATGTCTGCTGTGAGGATCAAACTGCCCTCCAGACGTCCACCTTCTAAAATGTTCCCCACTGGCTCTAAAACCAAACATTAAACAGAGGAGCTCTTTGGCTTGACCTCCTCTGTGTTATCGTACCCAGCGTGCTTTGCCCTGCCCAGATCTCCTGGGATCTTCCTCTGCATTAATAGACTTTTTTTCCACTGTTTTCATTGCAAGTTATTTAAAACCCACTAAAAGCTTTTTTCTTGGTGAGAAAACAGGCAGCAAAATCAGGAACTGGAGGAAATATGTAGAATAAACTGGGAGATATCACTTAGATCTGTTGTATTCCATTTATACAAAGACTGCTTCTTTTCATGTGAAGTTAGATATGAAAATCCCCTGTTTGTTTGCTTAGCCTGTCAGTCAGCGGGAAGTCTCAAGCTAAAAAAATATCAACAGTCATCTGTAAGATTTAATGGACAGCTTGTCAGGAGGAAGAAGGAACCACTGATTAGGTTTTGGTTACAATCCAGATCTTGGATTTCCACCAGTTGTTCCAAATCCTGTGGGGATATTGAATTGGTCAGCATATCAATTTCAGCTGAAATGTTAGTTGACTGAACGGATGTGTTTGGGTGTAACAGTATGAGATGAATTCTTTGCATTTGTAATGCAGCACTGGTGATCACATCAGCTCTCCTCCCTCTGTCATGGAGGGCTGGTGGACCAGAGAAAGTCATGTCAGCATACACCACATTTTCTCATAATCATGATTGTATTATGAGACAATCAGCCCCTTGGCACAGATTTAGACCCCCTACATGTCCAACATAGAAGAAAGAATGAAAGAGATTCAAAACAACTACAAACTGAGATAATATGTTTTTCAGTGTTTGTTGTTGATTTGTTTCTGTTTCTGCATCTGTGTATGTTCAGTTTGCATCCATTTTATTCTGTTTTAATTTATTTCTGATCCTGTTTTTTTTCCCCATCTTTGTCTTTCTTGCCTTTCTTTGTTGTGTTTTTTGTAGTTGATTTAAGTAATTCTGTGTCTCTCTGTGGAGTTGCCAACAAGAAATGTTGGCCATCACTTCAAATAGAGGCTCTGGTCCAGTCGTGCTGCAGCATTCTGGACCAGTTTATGTTTGGATATGTTGTTTTGGCTAAAACAGGAATATAAAGAGTTACTCTCTGGGATGTTATGGGTGACATTTTCCAAGATCTTTGTGTATCGACAGGATTCCAGTTTTAAAATATATCAAAAGTGCAAGAAGCCCATAACTGCAAAGATTATCCATCAACTTAAAGACAGACTTTGCTTTAATCAATCCATCTTGGTTTCTTCTTTGGTAAGTCAACATTGCTTGATAACATGTCTTAAAATAAGTCAGGCTGTATGACTATCATTATAGCGTTTAAAATCTTGAAAAAAAGATCAAAACCACAAACTAATCACTAATTTTAAGTGATCTAGTTGAGTCATGTTGATATAAAAGAGGCCTATAGACAGACATGTTCTTTACATCTAGTTAACCCAAGTAAAGATTAAGTTGCTTATCAATATAAAATAAGTTGTATTTACTTACATTAAGTCAAAGAATCTTACTGAGAAAGCACCAGATAATCATTTTAAACAAAATCAATTAGATTTTGAATTTCAAATATCAGACCATTAAATAGCAGTGGCAGTCGAAATTAGGTTTCCTCTAGAGTCCTGCACTGGGTTTCAATGCAGGAGGGCAGAGACCATCAGTTGAGAAAATGTCATCTGCATTAAAATAAAAAACCAACACAGTGTTTCCGGAAGATTTCACCTAGAAATAGCATATGAATAGAGAATAGTAAAGGACCAGGGAGTGAGCCCTGAGGCACTCCTTAAGTGATCATGATGTGAAAGCAGAACAAAGATCCAGGACAACATGAATGTATGACATGTGCTGCTTCTAATGACCAAAATGTAGTCACCTGCAATTATATATATTACTAAAGTCCATGTAAATGTTAATAAGAAGATTATAAACAGATTTTGGCCAATACGTGCTGGAGTTCTTGTCCAGACGTGGTAAAACTCCTTAGGATGAGTCTGAAAGACAAAATAATTTCCAAAGTAAACACCATTAATTCCAAGGATATTCCCTTTTGTAGTGTTTTGATGGCAGCAGTGGAGAGTCACTTCAAAATATCCTGTAGATTTTCAGTCGATCTGGTGACTGTGGAGGCCTCATAGAATCTTTCAGCCATTTATATGGAAGAGTTTGCATCCAAGAAACAGAAAGTACAACACACATCATATTAAAATGTTTCAGATTCTGCTGACATAAACTAGTTATCTGCCTTGAAATCCTCTACTTCAGTTTGTAACAGTGTCACCGTATCTTCCAGCTGCAGCCCAAGGCCAACTGATAAGACGGGAACCATGAGCTCATTCTGCTAATTCAGCTCACTAATCTGTGTGGGACGTTCTACAGCGTCCGCCGTCTTGTTTGGTTTCATAACAGCAACTGCTGTTCCCATGACAGCATAACAGGGACCAGAAAGGAGCGCTTGCGTTTGTTTGGGTACAAGTTTGTGCTCCGAGGAGGGCATTTCAACCAGCTGATAACATCAAGATGTATCACGCTGGGAAAGATGGGATGTTGAAGTTAAATCTCTCTCTGTTGTGACAAGCTGCCTGAGCTCAGTCCTTCAAATAGATTAGGAAAAGTGAGAAATGTGAGTGAAAACTAATTGAGTTTTCCGTCGTATTAAAGGCCAGACATGCTGTACTCCAAGTCCAGGTTTGCATCACCGTTCCAAATGTATTTTTCCAGAAAGTTCTAAATGCACATCAACAAAGTCTATTGGACTTGAGTCATACTTTTGTCTGTTTGGTCTGGGAGGTCTAAGTCCAACAATTCCTGACATTCATTTGCGTCACACAGTGATTGGTTAAGTAAAAAGCATGGCCAGATGAACCTGTTGGATCAAAATGTTCCTGTTGGTCCTGTATTGTTGTAATTTGATTAAATGTTACTGTATTTAAGAATATGTACCATCTGAGCACAGAGCTTCTTTACAACAGAGCCACATATTTAACTAATATCATGGGGTATTCATTGAAACTGTAGTTTGATTATCAATAACTAACAGACACACAGAATATTGAGGACTTGGGGCCCCTTGGCAGTTGTCCAGAATATATGAATATACTTATGCTAATATACAAGAGGCACAAACTTGGGAAGCACAATACCAAATCTAATCAAGTTTATTGATATAACACGTTTTAAAACAACCTTAGTTGACCAAAGTGCTGGACGCGTTATAAGACGGGCAACAACAAACATATGATAAATATTGAATAAAATAAATATTGAATACTAATACGTTAAGACCACTAAGAGCAAACAAAAGGGATTGAATGTCTCAAAACTCAGCAGCGAACACATCTGTTTAGACTCAATGCTCTTAGCATGTAAACATACTAACAACATTGAAATATTATCGAAATAAAAACATATAAACATAAACAAGTGCCATATCCAAATGTAAAATGTGTCACGACTTACCACTATAAAGGAAGTATTGTGATGTTACAGAGGAGTCCCGGCCTACAAATCATGTTCAGATTGGGCAAACTGTGCTACAAGAGGTAATGGTGCTGGCAGTAGTTTGCATGCATTGAATATGTACACTGTAAAAAATCAAAGTTTTTAAAACAGGTCTGAAGTTATTTTACAAATTTTCCGTCTTGTTAAATTACAGATAATAACCTGTAAAATCACTGAAAAAAGTATTAATTTACAAAAAAAAAAAAACAACAACTCCATAATTACATCAAAAGTTTGTATTTTTACAAATGATAATCTGTTCTGTTACAATGTTAACTATGTTTTTTACTGTATCAAAATCTGCAACATATCATTATTCACAATTATTTGCCATTATTTGAAAGAAAAATTATCTATATTAAGATTTTAAAAATTTCAGCTAAAAACATCAACATTTTACAAAGATGTTACTATTATTTACACGCTTTTTTGAGCATTACAGAATTTCACAGTTTTTACTGTTTTTTTTGTTTTTTTACACACTTGCTTGGAGGATTTTTGTGTACAGTGTAGATAACACCTGTGTCGAATGTATGAAATGAAGCCCTCCAAGCAGACTGCCACTAATTAGAAATGCTGTATAATAAACTCTGGTTAAATCATCTTACTGGTCGTAAAAATCAGTTTACACTGCAAAGTCAATAATATTCTTCTGTCACGTCAGGATCATTACTACAGAGGGTTTTTCTGTTTGTTTCACACTATTTGGTTGTGTTCCCAGAACTATATTCAAGACATGACTTCTACAATTATTAAAGTGACTATCCAAAAGCAGCAACAGTTAGAAATGAAAGCACATGTTAGTGTACCATCGGTTAGAAAAAACTGCATGATTACAATTATTAGTGTTCAGGGATTCATAAATAAGTTCATAAGAATATTTTGTCTGTGATCCAGACAGCACAGTTGGAATTTAATTATTTGGAGTAATATTGTGTTAAGGGACTTACCAATAAATGTTTCCCCCTTAAATACACTGCTGCATTTTGCACCCACTACTACTACCAACCGAGTTAACCAACAGTTAGCTCCACTGCCCAATCCCTCACCCTGAATCTCATTTAGAGTTGATAACCCAGCAAACATGCCAACTAGCCCATGTGGGTAGATTTCTTTAGTCTTGGCTTTATCATTCTGCCTCAATTGGCACAAATCAAAAAATAAATTACAAAAGCTTTTAATCTGTAACAAGAGGCCTTTCCTTTAGGATTCACTCCAGGTGTTAGTAGCTTCTTGTCAGACATGTCAGTGATTTTTGTTCTGCATTGTCAAATGAATGCTTGTCTGTAATTTGAATGCAGACCTTCCTCAGTGATATGAGAGGCTTCATGCATACTTAATCAGCTTCTCTGTCTTCCCTGGTTAGTGTGATGGTCCGTGATGGCGCTGGAAGCCTTCTCTGAGGCCACTTACGGGATAGTCCGAGCTTATTCCTCTCTCATGACTCATTTCTCAAGCCCGTGACATGCATGTGGTGGGCTGACCACCAAGCACTTGAGACTCATCAGCGCTCGGGAGCTAAATGGCTTGTAAAAACGTGAAATGACGTAAAAGCAGCAGCGGTCAAACCCTGGTTCACCCTCATGATATCCTGCCTGCTCCCCTCCTCTGCTCTCAGAGTTTATGAGGGAAGTGACTTCATGCTCCGTCCATCTGAAAGGCATGTGAGACTTGGCTGCTGGTCGGCTGCATGTTGGGAGTGATGTCAGCTCTCTGGACTGGTCACCGCTGATTAGAGCTCACGAACAAACCGCTGGGAGGATTAAAAAAAACCTGCCTTTTCTCAGCCCAAAAAGTTTCAGCCCTGATGACTGGGAATGTGCTGCAGTTTGAACGGCTGGTTTGGAACTTTATGTTGGGTGTAACAGGAGTAGGTTTTACTAGATAATTTAAGGTGTCATGATGAGACAATCACACTATGTCTCAACTTAAACAGTTTCCTAAAGAGAAACAAACTAAATCCTCCACAAAGACGTAACTCAGATCTATTAAAGAGCATGATATACATCTTGCTACAGGCCTTTAACAGAATGATTGAGGATCTGTTTGCTGCCAAATGTCTGTGTGAGAAAATACATCCTAATCTTGGATGCTGAGCTGCTCTGCCAAATACCATAAATGTAGATGTAAATGTTGAAGCCTGAAGTGTAGAAGAAGATTAACTGACTCACTGAGAAGATCTGAGAGATAAAAACTGTTCTCCCCCAGTCTGGTCTCCACAAAATAACATTTATATTGTACTAAAGAATTTTGCCAAATATGTTTGGAAAGAAACATAGTGTCTGCCTGGATTGTGTTCACTCGCCGTGTTTCTTCCACTTAATGAAATACTGCTTGAGTTTAGAAAAGGATAAACTCTGGATTCGAACCGATAAACAGTGTTAGCATCATGGTTGACTCTTTCAGTGTTGAACCAGGACTACAATTATTTCACAGTTATAGTTTCAGTCATTCAACTTGCCAAAACATAATCATAAAGCATCATGCTTAGTCAGGCTTAGTTGTCATTAAATGTTTCCCAGTTTTCTCTAAAGTATAACTATAATGACATAGAACTGACTTTTGAGGTGTGAATAAGATAAACTGTACGTGTGCATGGATGGGTTGTTGAACATGCCTATAGGCCTCTGTTTCATTTTATTTTATTTTTTTTGAGGGCGAATTAAGCAACTACATGGGAATATAAAATGACCACAAAACCAAAGGAAACACAAAACACCACAAAGAGACAGATAATGACTACAATGAGACACAATGCAATCACAAAGAGACAAAAATTTGCACATAGATACACAAAATGACTACAAAATGACACAATGACAAAGAAACTACAACTACAGACTTAAACTGCAAAAAAGAAAGAAAGATGCACAAATTGATCACAAGGACACAAAAAACTATCACAAGGAGATCCAAAACCACATCGACAAGTAAAAGTGACGCAGAAAGACGCAAAACAGACACAAAAAGTGAAATATGACCAGAGAGATACAATTTGATCACAAACAGACAAACTGACTATAGAGAGATTGAAAAATAAACACACAAAGCAACCACAGAGTAATGCGAAACAACCAGAAAAGGGCACAAAATTATGTTAAACACAGAAAGAGTGACTACAAAGAGACACAAAACAAGCAGAGAGACACAAAAAGACCACAAAGAGCTACAAAATGACCAAAACGATGCACAAAACAACCACACAGAGACGGAAACAACCATAATCAGATTAAAACATCCACAAACAGATGCAGAACAACCAAAAGGAGGCACAAATCCAACATGTAGAGACACCAAACAACCTCAAAGAAATGCAAAATGAATACAAAAAGTCATAAAACAGCCACAGAGAGGCACAAAAATAAATGACCACAAGTAGACTTAACTGACCAGAAAGACACACATATCAACCACAAACACAGACAAAACAACCACAAGGAGATACAAAATGACCCCACAGAGAAGTAAAAGTAACACAATTTGATCAGAGAAACACAAACTGACCACTGAGAGACTCAAAAATAAACACACAATGCAACTAGAGACACAAAATGACCATAAAATAACACAAAATGAGTAAAAAAACAAAAACAAAACACAGAATAATTGTCTTTCTATCTGGGTGTCTTGTTCTTGTGTAGGTGAGGTAAGAGGCCTTTTATATAGTATCTGTTCCCAGGCGCTAATTTTGCCATAGTCTGAAAACACCTCCCTCCACACTGAAACATCAATGCAAATCAATCACTTCTTCAGCAACAAAATGTTCAGAAGGTTAAAGCTCTTTTCAGGTGAACAAACAAGTTTACAAATGAATTTGCCAAAGCCTCCTGTTAACCAAAGTGTTATAATTAATCACAGTTTCACTCTGTCAGATCCTCATCAATGACACCAGCTGTAATATTCCTGGTTACAAAGCCAGGTGCATGTAGTGTGTAGCCTCTCAGCTGCCTGCAGCAGACGTCTGATCGTTCTGAACTAACAATTCCAGCTTCACCTATTTAGACAACCGTACTATGGAGACAAATGCTCCACAGTTTCAGCCCTGAAAGAACAGGTTTACAAATGCCTTGTCTGCAGCTGGGAGCCTCTCCTGTAGGGAGAACATGTGGACAGAAATAACCTGCCTGCATTAAGTCTGAACCTCTGACCCAGTTTTCATGCTTGGTTTTACATTAAACTGGGCTGCATTTATGATTTCTATTTTTGTAGCAGCCTCTTTGCAGCCCTGCTGCTCACTCATCTGTGCAGCTTTAAGACCTCCATGTAAGGTGGCAGGAAACGATAGCAGCTCCAAAGACAGAGATCATATCCAACCTGTTACTCTACATAAACCCATGTTTTCTGTAATCTGAAGTGTAGAACCATTACAGAAAACATTCTACTGCTTTAGTCTGCCACAGAGTTGTGTGGGAAACTGAAACTCTTCCTCTCTGTCAACAAACCTACTGCAGTGTATGTGGAAGAGTATTTTCCATAAATACCTTAAACATATTTGGTCTCAAATTTTAAATAGTGCATTTTTGTGTGTGATCTGCACCAAATATGGTGCTGTTTAAACAAGCAAACTACAAAATTGCACTTACACTTTAGACTATGATTTCTTTGACCTTTCTGGGACCAGGCCTGGTTCCACAACAAAATGAGTTGCATCTGAAACTAAAGGGAGTGTAATGCAGACACCTAAAAGTGATCGTCGTCCAACATAAAGTAATTTCTTCTAGTTTATTTATTTACTTTTTTTTTTACATCTACCACTACTTTTTGTCTGGATCATACAGTAATAAAGTAGAAATACACATAACTAACTGTCCATCCAAGGTAATAGAAAAGGTACATCTTTCTGGAACTAGAGTTTCTTGTAACCAAACAAAGCCAGAGAAGCGTTTGCAAATGTTTATGTGTTTGGTGTGTCTAATATCCATGTTGTTTGGAATTTGTAATTAATATGATTTACACATGTGTTATTTATAAAATAACATCAGCAACAGGAATGAAAAATAGTGCATTATGGGTCCCAAGGTGATCCCCACGGAACAGATTGTTCTGGAACACGGCTGGAACAAACAATATTTAGAGTGTCGACATCTCTACAAAGAGGAAAATATAGTATAATTTTTGAGGGGAATATTTTTTGCCATTCTCTGTTGTTATACTATGAGCCATACAATTCATACTTTACCCCAGAGCATAGATGAGTTGGTTATATTTCGAGACACACCTGCATGAGTTTTTTCTTCACCTATGTCATTTGTAGCTTATTGAAGTTTTTGGCGGAGGGGTGGCAGTGAGTGAGGTGGCGGGAGGTCACTGTTGTGGCCTCTTTTGCTGCCAGTGTTCGACATTTGCCTCCCCGACCAATTTCCAATATTAACGTAACCATATTTCAACAATAAGCCACCACTGTAGACTTTAGTTGTTCAGCTGATGTTGGAGGTGACCAAGTGTAGCTGCTTAGACCAGCACAATGCAGCGGAAAAGCACTGTTTCAGTCGTTGTTTTGCTAAGAGCATTACATTTATTCCTTAAATTTTAACTTTAACTTTAACAAACCTGCAGAAATGGGTCTTTCCAGGACGAAAAATGAAAGGTGCTAGCAAAGGTGGCATTGCATTTTTATGGACCACATATTGGTAAAGCGTGCACGCATTGACAACATTCGACGTCAACAAAACCACAATCAATAACACACACAATTCATGATTCAATAAGTACTACACAGACAGTACAGACAGAACTATATTAACAGAGTTTGTCCACCAGATAGAACCAACAAGTTTAATTTTCAAGCAGTCCACTCATCCCGTCCAAATTTGTGGGACGCCACTGAAAAATGTTGGTATACTGAATCTGTAATTGTAAACAGTATACATAATACATATCATACTACATGTCTAAGTTTTAAAACTCAATTTTTTAATTGTTTTTTGCAGGAAAATATTTGCATGCCAGATGCCACAATTATCTATGAAACTCTAACAAATACATTACAAACACTAACAAATAGTAGTACTTTTGCACCTTGGAGCCTGGTCACTAATTTATTACTTCAAAAGTGATGCTTATCATATCTGTGTGAGTATCTCTGGAAGGTTTAAAGGTCACTGAGGATAAAGTCAAATATAATGGAGGAGCAAATAGAGCAGGAACACTGAAGGCATTTGGTCTTAAATCTCAGGGCAGAAACAGTTTTACAGTCGGGTCATAACACGTGCTGGCTGTCGAGTGCACATTACGATTGTTCTATTTCTGATACGACTTGCTGAAGATGGTAATGTGAGCCTGCAGCGGCATTGAAGTCCCAACTGTAAGTGTCACTATTTCAAGCACAAGAGGCTTGATAGACTGATATTAGTCAAGCACTGTACATTAATGCAATGTTGAGTGGTTTTCCATAGATCCATTATGGCTCAGAACGACAAGTTCATTTACACCTTGACTGCTGAGATACACAGTTAGTTATTACCAGAGACAGAGAAGTTCAGGAAGTGCACTTTGATTGGTGCAAGGTGTGGCCTGTGTCAATGTAAGGTCAATAAATCGGATGGAACCTCAGCCTGACCTGGTTGAAGACTGGGATGGCTCTAGTATGATGCTGTCACACTTCAGCTCTAGGATATGATGGTTTCCCATGTATCACCAGTCTGCCACACCCACCTCACCTGTTCCTGCTTCCCACATCAGCTCACCTGTTCATAATCTCCTCATCAAACCTGCAGTGCATATAGTAGTGTTTAGCTGAACACTCTGGTCTTGCTTCGTCCTCTTTTTGATACTTGTTCTGACCTCTCCCTTGTTTTTGTGGATCTCTGCTTGCCCGCTGGTCTTATTTCCTGGCCAACTGCCATACTGTCGCTAGGCTTCCGTTTTACATTTATCAGTAAGCCACCCTCTACTCTTAGTCTTAGTCTGTATTTTGGGTCCTCCGCCTGGCTTTCCTGACACCAAAAATGACAGATGTGGGTGGAGATATAAAGAGTAGCTCTGAAATTTTTCTCACAGAGTGACACCAACTTCGTTACGACTCAATCCATAGTGCTACAATGTGACCAGCATCTCTGAAGTAATACATTGAACAAACACTTTAACAAATGCCATGGTAATTCACAGTAGGTATTTGAAGCAATATCTGGTTCGAAGTCCATCTGAATTGTCTTGCCACCACGGCTTAAACTGTCTTCAGTTATCCATGATGATGTCATTTATATAAAACAGATGGTTGGATTGCATCACAGAACTGCATCTTTCTCTGGAATTTTCTGATCGTTATCATTTCAGGATTTTTAAATGCAGAGTCTCTCCCCTTTAATGTCTCAGGTCAGACCCATACATTGTGTATAAAAGATTGACATAGCCTCCGGGTCTGAACAGTGAACCCAATGCTGAAATGACTTAAACTTGTATTTTTTCTAATGGCCAGCAGAGGGAGACTCCTCTGGTTGCAAAAGGAAGTGTGATTGATGCCACATCAAGTCTATAGGAAAATTACATAAATTCTCGCTTGACTTGTTCCCTCCGTAAACATTTTTGTAATAAGTTTATGGTCTCAATTGCTAGTTTCAAGTCTCCAACAACACAGCATGATGGCCATTTTATAAAATTACAGTCCCATTTAGAGGAAGCTAGACAATATAGCGGGATATGTTTAAGGGTGTGGCTACCTTGTGATTGACAGGTCAGTACTGAATTGGTGTTTCTTGGACTTCTCAGTCAGATCCACCACTTGCTTGTCACTAGTTTCAAAGAAACCAAGATAGCGATGGCCAAATTCCAAAACAGTAGGCCACAAAGCAATGGGTGACGTCATGGTGGATACGTCCATCTTTTATGTATAGTCAGTGGTCATAGTGAATAAAACAGTTGTTTGTTGGTACATCAGTTTCTAACAATCATTAGTAATTTTTGATTAGTTAATGTGATCTCATTGCAACAGTGTCTGGTAGTTCTGGCTGAAAAAAATTATAACTGTTAAAGATTTTTGTGGAAACTGACCTTAGTGCATTTTAAAGACGTTTCATGACCTGTTCACTGTTCATCAGTTCCCTAGACTAAAAAATCTCAAACAGTTGGATTCTTGTGATTTTTGTGACCCCCTGACTCCCCCTGTAGCAAAACCAACAGTCAGAGTTTTAATATTTCATTTCATTTTTTTTGTGGTTACATGGAGGCAAGACCATGACCAATCTTTCCCATATACCAGCAGCCAAGATTTTTTTTAACTGCAGTCTTTTATTTATTTTTTTACAATATGTGTTTTCACATCACTAGAGCTCAGATTTAGTTTCAGAGTTCAGATGCAAAGTTTTTTGTTTAACCTAAAAGCTGCAGAGAAAACGAATTCCCATTATGATCGTTTGGGATGGTTTTTAGGTTAACAGATTTTAAAATTTTAAAATCTGTTGGAAGGACAAAAACTTCAGCTGTAATAAACTGTAATAGACATTTTTCTTCCTTTTTTTTCTTTCTTTTTTTTTCTTTTCTTTTTTTTTACCAATTAAACAACTGAAGTCAATGGTAAATCAATAGTGAGCCTTCTAACATATGTAAAACACCACGAGGTGGATTTTTTGGTTTGGAGCCGATTATAGACTTTATACTAATCAAACACCCGATATTTTTTATCACTTAAAACAATATAATTTCTTATGTGTAATCTTTAAGCTGTTGTTTTATGGGTAAAAGTTGAGTGTAACAGTGATTAGTCTAATAAGTGTGTCTGATGTGAAGCCTCACAGAATAAAGTTGGGTTTGTTTACTGGCCCAGGAAGAATTTGAGGTTACAGTGATGCTCTTTTAAACTGTGGCTGAACCAGAAAATGTAATTTCTCTGTTGTGAATCCATTCAGACAGCTTGAAGAGACCATTTGACCTGGATGTGAACTCACAGTCAACCAGTTCTCCTCTTACCACTGATTTCACATAACATACTGTAGCTAATAGTCAGAGCTGACTACCGATACTCAGAAACTACCTTTTTCGCCCAGTGGCCTCAGTAGCTGTTACCTCCCAGAACTCTCTCACCACTCATTCTGTTTTACAAGCTCATTTGGAAGAAATAAACCTCCAAACAGTCCGTGGCTTCCTGCCAGCTGAGCTCATGGAGCTCACAAACCTGTGGCTGGTGGAGGCTTCTCATTAAAACTGCGTCCTCTGACTGTGTTTGAATGCTGGGAGCTGTTTGGATAACTGTTCGGCCGTGGCGTGGCCTACGGAAAAGGCGTGTTTATGTGTGTAGCACCCATCAATAACGCAAAGCATAATGCTTTACATAAAGGCATGAAAAGGCAACATATACAGGAAACACATGAAATTACAAACATGAATGCGCTTAAAAAGATTGAAATAAAGATGTAGATGAGCTAAGACAGATTTTGACCTGAAAAACATCGAACATGTCCTCATACTCATGGAATAGGTTGATGGCAAATTACTCCCAAAATGAGACCAACACAGGACTTTCACAGAGGACAGCAGACTATTATTTTTTAGAAATAGTTGATTTGTTAGTCAGTTTTTTAAAATGTTATTTAGATTTTCAGTGAAATATACAAAACATAACCCACAGGCAAACTTTTCTTTAACAAGCTTCTCCTCCAGGGTGAGATTATAAATGCATTTATTCACACAACTGTAAGAGGTCGCCTACATTAACATCAGTCCTTTCAAGCCCCTTAGGCAGTTGAAAAGTATTGTTGTTGTTCTGGGGAGGTCAGGCAGCTAAATTCAGTCAGTAATGGCTCCACTGGGCTCTATGGATCAGAGACACTTGGATGAGTTTTATAATACAATAAGTCTCTGTGACAGTGACATCTGAAAAATCAAGTTTTGTCTCAGCTCTGCCAAATCTGATGCAACAGAAATGAAGCTCCACAATTCTGCATCCATTTTAATCAGAGTAGTATCAAGCAGCCTCTTCACTCAATGTGGATGTTTCTAAAAATGGCAGCAGGTTGCAATTTAATACCAGATACAGGCTGGTTCCAGTACAGTCTGAAAGGACATTTCTGCTTTTATTGAAGCAATTTTTTACCTGTTTGTGTGTTTATCGTGGCACTAAAGGAATCATATCGCAATCCTCCAGTGCTGCAGCTCCCGAGTTATTTTGTGCTGATAATAATGGTGTGATCTTATCAGAGATTGTGTCTGAAAAGAGGTTTTGGTGGTGTGTCTGAGGATTATTGAGGTCTTCAAAGCAATGAAGCAGAAAGAGAGATATTTAGAGAACAATGAGATCTGTGACTGAATCAATATTACAGCTCTTAGTGAGATCATATGAGTCATAACCCAAATTTGACTGAAAGATTGAGATAAATGACCGGAGTGGATTTGTTTTTTGTACTTCTGTAAAGCAGTCCTTCAGCTCTCCTGCAGCACACATGACTGACTGCTTTACTTTCCCCCTTATGGTGAGTTACAGCGTCAGTCCAGAGCTCTTTAAACCACCTCGTGGAGCTGCTGACTCCCTTATATAGTCATATTTGAACCTACATGGACAACACACGTAACACATGAAAAACATGAAAAAGTAGAGTTGGAGAAAGTGGACAGCTGCCATCGAAGACGACCACAGGGATCTGTCACATTAAAATCCCCTTATAAAAGGTGTCATATTAAACATCACATGTGCAATTACAAATCATTAACCAGAAAAATGATAGCATTGCAAAGTAGAGGAAAATAAGTAGCACAATAAAAGAAAGAATGAACAAGAAAAACATTCAGACATCTTTAGGCTTAATTAAACCCCAGAAGTTATATTTTTAAGTGCTATGAAGCTTTTAGCCATACATGTATTGATATTCTATAACTGCATACTGTGATCTGACTTTAAAATGGAAAATGAGGATGGTCAACTTGTTAAGTATTTCTTTTTAGGTAATTTAAAAAAAAAAAAGTTTCATGACAGCATAACGGACGTGCCGGGTTCAAGTCCGACCTCGGCCATTTTGCCGCATGTCCTTTCCACTCTCTCCCATTTCTGACTCTATCCACTCTCCTCTCTAATAAAGGCATAAAAAGCCCCCCCCCCAAAAAAAAAAAATCTTTAAAAAAATAAATCTTTATTTTCCAACAATGTAGACCAGTAGACTATTTTGGCAAAGAAGCAAATTTTTTGGTATTCTCCTTAATTGAAATGTTATTAAATAGCATCAAGTTCAGAATACCAAATCAACATGTTCCCTAACAGCTTCCAAGTGTTGATTACACTGCACTTATAAACCATAAACCAAAATCCATAAAACTACATGAAATCACCATAACAACAGATTTCCTGCTTATTTAAGGGCACTGACTGGAGAATTACTGCCACCAGCTGTTTATTTTGCCTCTATTTGAATGGTCTTTTGCCAGTTTTCTCAAAATTAAGTTAGGATTGGTGCTGCAATTGGAAACCTAGTTAATATTATAGCTGTGGAATTCTAAAATGCATCCAACATGGCGTATAAACAATAGAGAATTGAAGGTGAGTCAGCCAAAAGGTAATTAAACCCATATTTAATGGATAATGGTCATATTTTTACTGCATTTTTCACTCTCACATGATGATTTTTGCTCTAACACAACCATTTTGTGTAGTTCAATCACAAATGTGGCATAAAAACGTCAGTAGTGGCATTATTTTTCCAGTTAATTGTCCCTGTGTTGCTCGGGTCATACGTGCTATGGCATGGTAATTGTTTCACATGTCATGTTTGCTTTCAATCCTGTAATGAACAAGAGATGACATGCATGTAATGGTGCCAGCTCATGTTGTCAGTGCAGCATGAATGTCAATAAGGAAGAGGAAACAATTATTGACCACAGATGAAGAGCTGCTGTCATGATCTATATTTACCCTGGAATACGTCTCCAAATGTCATGACAATACAAAGAAATACAAAGAAACATGAGCCGCCGTATGTTCGGTAGCTGCTAGACCGGCTCTATGTGACCTCTGTTTAATGCAACTGAAGAAGCGTTTCAGGCATCGCGGCTGTTTATTTACCACAAATGTTGTTGTGGAGGAGTGTGAGAGCTGCAGCTGTGATATAAAATGGAGGTTCAGGCATCCGTGGGATTGCTGATGGCTTATAAAGTGATAGCCCTGGAGTTTCCCCTTGTTGGACGATGCACACAAGTGGGGAGACCCTAAAAATACCCCTTTAAGTTTCACCAAACAAACAGCTGCGACTGCTGCAAGGACGGCCACTGGTTGTATTTACACTGTAGATGAGTGAAGGATCAGACGTCTGATTAAGTTGCACCTCATCGCAGATTGCATTCATACCATGTCAGCAGAATGGAGGAACATTACAAACACCCATTATTCTGACTTGTGCATTACTCCAAGGTGTTTATCCCCAGTTAACCTTATAGTCACACCAGAATGTATTGAATTATTTTCCAGTGTTACGGCCTGTGGTGGTGCACTTGCAGGCGTTATGCCATCAGTTGGTTTACAGTTCTTCAAGTAAAAGATCAACTTTGTGCTTGATGTTAACTGACATGAACCCTTTTCCCACTTGGCTGCTTGTAATTACAGTTTAATCAATATGACATGAATGATGCATAAATATACCACTCAGTGAGCCAGATTTAGTCTTACTTATGATGTTTTACTTGAAAAACATGGTGTTGTGGAAATTAAAGTATTTAGATCAAGTAAAAGTATCGATACAGCAACATAAAAATATTCCATTACAAGTAAAAACTCCTGCATGAATTGGACTATTAATAGTGAATCATCAGTGTGTTACTGTTGTAGCTGCTGCAGGTTTGAACTACTTTATATCCAGTTTTATATCCAGGGACAGCAGATAAATCTGAGGGATTGTTACATGAATAATGGGAGAGGAAAGATGAAGAAGAAATTAAGTTATGATAACTGAGATACCTGAGATCTGAGATATTGGATCATTTGAGTATTTATTGAAAAGAAACTGGTTGAGAGGTTTTGGGGTAAAAATCATTATTTCATGTAGCTGTTAACAGCTCATAGACATCTGCAATGTGACACTGACTATGCTTTGCTTTTTGTAAGAAGTCTAAAAGTTTGCAAAGTTTGCTTTAATCAGTAACAGTGTGCTATATTTTAAAAGCTTGTTATATTATGCATTGTGTAAAAACTGTTAATTAAATGCAGTGGAATAGAAAGTAAAATATTTCCAGTATATAGTAGCAAAAAATGGAAAAAGTAATTTAAGGTAGAAGTACCTCCAAATTTTATGTAAGTACTGTACTGAGTAAATGTACTTAATTACTTTCCACCACAAAAAAGAGAGCATTCTAAAGCATGCTAACAGATCTGCTAAGTCCTACCGATTCTGGCTAACATTAGCATTTCAACACACACAAATGTAGTGAAAAATAAAGACAACACTAGTTGTAGCCTGACTGTTAGCATATAAAGCATTATGATGTGTTCACAACAACAACTACTGTTGCAACACTTTTTACATATGACACTAGTGTGTTAGCATAACAAAGAGGGCTGATATGTTAACTTGAGTATTAATGCTAATGATAGCATGCTAAACTAGTATGTTAAAATCACTAGGCGTATGCTAATGAGTTTACATGCTAGTATGTTGTTTGAAATTGGGTCGCAGTTTGTGAAGGATTTTGGAGATGAATTGAAGTGTTTTACAGGCAAACAAGTTAACAATGTTTGATAAAATCACACGATACATGTGGATTCATTATCATACAAAATGTATTGAGATATTTAACTCTAATGAAGTGTGGTACTGATGATCTGACTGCTATTGCTATTTCCAGAGACAGACTGACAGACATTGCTCAAATATGTAACTCATGAAAGTTTAATTTCTTCTCAAACTGATTAGAAAACAGCAGAATTAGGATACATTCAGTTGCAGTGTTAACAAGGCCTTTCTTCATTATTTTCTAATCATTCCTAAACTAGACATGCACTCAAACATTTCAGCAGGACACATGCTTTTCAAACACTTGTTAATCCAAGGTCTGGACCAGTGACCTTCTCATTATTGGACGAGCTTTCTAAACACTGTGCTGCCAACATGCCTCCTCCACCACTTATCCACTGTAGGTCTCGTGTGTCGACCACAGGCCACAGCTGTCTGAGGTTTTATCCGGACTGAGGTGTAAATCAGAGGGACCAGTTTAGCCTCATCACGCCTCCGTAAATATCTCTCCCTAGGGGACACCAAATGTACAATACACTATTTATTCAGCAGCTTGCATGCTTTTTAAAATGTGTTCCATTGAAGTTTAATGTGCAGATAAAAAAGACACTTTAAGGAGCCATTTTTACTGCAGTGGTTGCTTGGATTTTAGTGTAAACAAATCTATTATAGCCCCAAAATGCATGTAAGGCATGTAGTCAGCCTGTGCATATACAGAATACATATCTTATGTAAAAGATTTAGATAGTAAACTGGACCATATAACTATAGGTCTGGTATGTGGAGCATATGGCCAAAAGTATGAGAATGCATGAGCATTACAGTTAAATTCTGTTTTAATGTCTTTATATGCTGCAAGGGTGTCATCTCCTGCCCCTTTTGCCCCAGATCCTGCCTGTCAGACTTCAGACAGGCTGATCTACCTTGGAGGATGAGGAGGTTTGTCTGTGAAGCGAGAACGCAGACACAGCTTATAGTTTAAAACAAGGAAGGGATGAGGTTGTTTCTGTTTTGAAGAACCTCTGACACCATCACGTCTTAAACCAAACTTACGTCCTTGGCCCCCAAGCTGTTGCATTAAGCAGTTCAGATGATTTCACGTAGGACTAAGGGCCAAAGATATGCTCACCCATAATGTTGGAAATCCAGTGTGTTCATACTCACAACATTTGGGGATTTGCAATATTGTTTAAAAACTGGGAGAGCGGCAGATATTTTTAGAGAATTCCACTAGCAAGACATTGCATTGGTTTGTACAATTTGAAAGTACTTCACCATAGTTGTGTAGTAAATGAAAACTATATAGAAAGATAAGTACAATACCTTACCCATCTTCCCACAGCTGACTTGTAAAGTGGATGTGAATGTTGGATCAATGGTTGTGTAAATTTAAAGATTGTGGGCGACACATACACCCTATAGCCATCATAAAAAAAAGTATGTGGTGAGGGTATCTATGACGCAAACCGACCATCCAACATGCAGTTTGGTTGGACCATAAATCCAGCTTTAGGGGGTCTTTGCCTTGGTAGATTTGTTTGTTCCAGTGATACTCAAACCCTCAAACTAGAACCTTCCATCAGCGCTTGACTCTTCATCTCGGTGTAACACGATGAGGTCACTCTGTGAAACGATGCTGTGAATCAGAGTTCTTCTTGTGAAGGTAAACTGTTTAAACAGATAAGTTTACATATGTGGGACTTGATACAACACTGTGTTGGCATGTGGAGACCTTTTGATGCAACACTTGGCCACCATAATGAAAACTACTCGACCAGTAAACAAACCGTGTCTATTTACAGACCTTGTACTCACTGTTTACTCACTGGTTCAGTTCCTGTTTAGGGAATCACTTACATTATATTAATATTAACTAACAACGTCAAAATCTTTCAGGAGCTTTATCTTATTTAGAGCTTGTTATCAGTGCAGTTTGGGTTAAGCAGTTCTTTTAGAGAAAATTTTGGGCGTGGTATTTGTGAAAGTTAAATAAACATGGCATTAAACTGGAATGGTATCTTGTGGACAAAAGGTGATTTATTATACAATATACTATAGCTTGTTACATGCATAAATATGGATTCTAACACTTCTAATACTTTGCAAAATCCATATTAAATCCAAAATAGTTTTGTTTGCCTTTTGTAATCTTACTGACAAAGCACCTTTAATGCTGTCTCAGATGCCCAACAAATCCTACACGTCCAATCTTCACATCCAGTTAAAGCAATCCTAACTGATAACTCGTGATTTCTTGGTCAAAGTCATCAGATCCAACTCCTACCACACATCTACGAGATTAAAAGACCTGTGAAACTTATAAGACTTGATAAAAATGTGTTTGAAAAGAAGAACAAAGTGTTGGACCACAACAAAATAAAGATGAGTATAATAAAAAACATCTTCAGCTAACCACTGTGCCTAATGCTAACGCTAACCACTGCAACAAGGAGGAGATTTACAAAGGAGCATCTACAATGTCAAGGATGTCATGGCCGAAACAACAACTGGACTCTTCGCAGACACATGAAGGCTACCTCCAGACAGAAGACCTACCAATAAAAACCTTGCCATTTGCTTTTACAAGCATAGCATCGTGTGTGCAACTGTTTGATGTGTATCCGAGTGTACAGTAAGTGTAGTTATAAAAGCACTCAGGACACAGAATCCCTAATGTGGACAGACTCCAGATTCTCATCCAGAACTGCTCAAATGTTCTTCATCTGAAGCCTGAATCTCCTGCTGCCTCAGGCTGGTCTTGGTTTTGGATTTTTTCCCCCCTGGTCTGGCCTTTCCTCTCCCAGCTCACCACGCTGACCATCACAATGAAGACAGCTTTGTGGTTTCAACGTGTGGGAGATCTTGGCATCTCCCCTGAAACAACTATTAATAACAGGCATCGGTAACGTGGTTGCTACCATTTGCCTGCCAGGATTCTCTGTGGCTGACTCATGGCCTGCTTTCACCCAGACCTGCAGCCTCGACGACCTCTGGCCTCGTTCAGATCCAATAACCTATAACCTGCTGTTTTCTCAGGACCCCCGACTCAACGCTCCCAGCTGTCGATTTCATCATTGTTTGTTTAAGCTCGTACAACATCAGTGAGCGTAGTAGTAACAGCTAACTGACTGGATTTATGCTCCTGTGTTGCAATAAGTCTTCCCACTGATTGACAGTATATGGTCAAACAGTCATGAGTATCCCAGTGGTGATTATGTTGGAGGTCACACACAGAACACAGTGGAATCTGGTTCTACATATCAGCAACACAAACCCATCTCCTTTCTAAAATACCAAGTATGTGTAACTCTTTCAGTACAAAAATACAAAGTTCTGCTTCTTCATGTCTCACAAAACACTTTCACTGCCACCATAGTTGTTCCTGTTGCATCACTTGGCTGAATGTATACAAGAACCCTATCCCAACTTCCTCCACAAACACTCCACCAAGCATATTTGGGTTTCTCAAAACCATAATAAGGGGCTAATCCACATTTCTGAAATCATTATATGATCTTCACATGTGTAAATGATTCTCATACTTATGGGTCACTAACTCAGGTTACTCAAGTCCATGTAGAAAAACTCTATTAAACACCAAGAAATGTGGAGATTTTCATTATATCACTGTTGAACTATCAGCAAATTGTCTGCAAATGTCCAATAATGATGTAGGTATTTGAACAGATGCAAGGGAGGAGACAATGGAGTGTTTGGATGGATTGGACTTCAACACCAGATACAATTGTTATGTCTGGTTTCCAAACAAGTTTCTTTATACTATGACAGTGGTAATTTTCTAACCTTGACCAACACCTCCACATTATCCTTCTCTAACCATGTCAGTTTTGTGTCTAGTGCTTAACAAGAGTGGTGTGAGAAGATAGCACATTTTTATTATGGCATTAGATTATTTTTTAGGTTCCTTTTTTCAGACAAAGGAAAGTAGGAGATGTTCTTTTACCTGACATGTTTCGACATGGCATTAGATTAGTTTATTTTTGGGCACTGCAACTAGGGTTAGGATTTATCTGGGTTTTTGAATCAGGATATGTAGAGATGGGAAACTCATCTCCATGTAAACACACTCACTGTACCTTAAATGGACTTTTGATTGGCCCTAGCATGACCTGGTTGGTTGCACATCCACTTACTACTCTAACTGTTCCCATCATCTCTTTTTCTTTCCTTTATCATAGTACACAATGAGCCTCCTTCTGCAAATTCACTCTTCCAAGAATCAATATGTTCTATAATAGCTGACAAGCACTGATTGAGCCAAAACATATCTGGGAAGAACATCACACATGAATGTCTGGGATGTGTTAGACAGTCAGTGAACAGCTGGCTGTCATCGTAAACGTGTTAGATGACAAGTTTCAAATAGCTACGTCCAGACGAACTGATGGGAGTGTGTCCGATATGGCTTACAATGTGCTGGAACACGTTCTTATCTACAGTGACTTCAAAGTACAGATTCAGGACTTGCCGCTGATGCCAGGGTACCTTCAGAGATCTTGTGGAGTACAGGCCTCTGACTGTAGGTGCTGCTTTGACAGAAGGACCAACAACATAATGGTCAGATGGTCATAAAATATAATCAATGACAAAATTCCTTTCGTCCAAAAAACTAATGTAGACATTTAATGCCTTAATTTATAAAATGTTTTTTTTCCTACGATATCTGAGCATATGGTTAATGTTAGGTAAAGCTTTTGGGTATGGCTCATAAGATATGGGTAAGTTCAGGTAACTAGAACTCTGAGGTAGGGTAAGAATATGGTTAAAGACAGAGAAAGATGTGGTTACACTTAAAAAATACATTAACCATTGGAATTAAATTGCACATGAAAGTAGGATGTTCTATAGACCCATCCACCACCACCACCTCCACACTACTTGTAGTTTCCTTTAATATCAGTGAAGTTTGATTGGATATGCCTCTTATAGACGATGCTATCAATTGAAAAAAAAAAAAAAGTTATGAAAACATCTTAAACATTTAAAGTCTAAATTTCATGAAATGGTGATCCAGGTTTGTTGCTTGTACAATATTTCACATAACTGAGGCAAAGTTTCAAAAATATATAACCTTACTGTAACTTCCCAGCAGATACAGTACTGGTGCCAGTTAATTCCAGTACACAATGAAAACCATCTTGTAGGAGTTGAAACTTTGAAAGGTAAGATAGGTAATCCATCATGGTGAAGATTTCAGTGCTTTCACAGTATTTTCTTGTCAAAGTCATGCTGTCATCACTTGCTAATATTCTTTTTGTGGTGCGTTCAAGAAGAGCCAAAATATGAGTCTGAGCTGAAAAAAAATCCTTCTATTAATGTGCTGTGTTTCCAAAGTAAGCCTTCAACTCAAGTAAATCTCTGATGTGAAAAAAATGACTCCCACCAAACTAAGACTGATGTAAAAACTTACAGTATGAATACAGCTTTATGCATGACAAACATCTGGTTGTCTTTTATTTACTGGAATCCATTTTTTCTTTCCTCACAGGTTAAAAATGCGTTCCAGGAGCTGCACCATGGAGGGTCCAGATGATGGACACATCCAACCCACTAAAGGTTTCATCAAGCAGGAAGAAGAAAACACACCAGAGCTGACGAAGAGGAAGATGAAGGTTCAGAAAGAGGAGAAGGACGCAAGGACAGGAGGGTCTGGGACAGCAAAGAAACCTCAGAAATCTGCAGAGAGCCGTAAAGCAGCAACTCCAGATATGTCAAAGAAGGACCTGCTGCAACTGCTGGGAATCATGGAAGGAGAAGTTCAGGTACGAATCAGATTCACTTCTATCAGCGCTGAGTAATGTAATGACGGATCAGTGGTCTTGGTCATCACCTGTCATCTGCATCTTACTAAAAATGCGTTGAAATGTGTGGAACAGCTGGTTCTAGGATACTTTACTCTAAATATATATTCACATTTAATTTAATGTTAATGTTTCTCAACATATTGTAGCAGAATGTCCACATTTAAAGCTGCATCTTGCATCTTTTTGCCATTCATTTTGAATTTTAGGGGGTCATTTAATTGTCTTTTTTTGTGTGTCTCCTTTGTTGTTATTTTTGCATGACTTTCCAGTAAGCTGTTTCGTATTCCTTTGACGCGGTTTCATGTGTCTTAATGGTAATTTTGTGCCTCCTTGTGATTGTTTTGCATCTTTTAGTTTTGCTTCTTATAGCAGCTTTCTGATGATGTTTTCACTTCCTTCATAAGAATGCACAACTGTCACCTCGAAATTCATTCTATCCATCCATCCATTATCTATACACTTAAACTTCTGTAGGCCCAGGCCGGGACACGAACCGGGGATCTTCTAGCTGTGAGGGGACAGTGCTAACCACCATGCTGACCGAAATTTATCCTACATACAACTAATTTGCAACAGCAATTATGTGTCAAAACAGACATAAATTGAACTAGATAATTGTTAATTTATGTATTTACAACTATGTAATACTGAACCTAGTAGCAATATGTTTACTAGTAACAGATGGTTTTTTTTGCCAAAATATCCAATCTTGCTGCACAATATTAGGCCTCGTCCAACATACAATGGTATTTTTAAAACTGTACCTTTTTCTATGTCTTTCATCTACACACAAACAGTTTTTGGCCAGTGACAATGGGCCTTTTGGATATTCAGAAACTCTGTTTGTAGTGTTGTGCACCGTTACCTTCTTCGTTTACATGAGGCCAGTGTGTGCAATGCCACAGGTGGCCAAAATAGTGCTGGTGCTAACTCTCCTCTCAGAACATTTTACATGTTTACACATAAATGTACAGTTACTCTTCCACTATATTAAAGAACAGAAGCTCTAGAATAATATGGCTCCTTCTTTCCAAACCGAGTCATTGTTGGTAGCCTAACAACACCAGTTTTTTCCCCCCCAGGTTTCTGGTTGGCCGACATAGTTTT
>OMNN01086440.1:0-10507 GCA_900302755.1 Chromis chromis
ATCTTGAACTGATGACACCTTGACCTCTGGGAAACATGTAGTAACACAGTTAAATACCAGGAAACAACAGCAGGTGAGAAGGTGCAATGCATAAATGAAATAAAAACAATTAATATGAGTTATGTATTCGCCTTGTGTCCTTGTCCACTTTGACTCTGATGAAGTAGTGAAGAAACCTTAGCCTGTTTGGACAATTGAAGGCTGTGAATTAAACACTGTGCTCCAGCCCCGTCTTGTACTCTCATCATCATTTACCTAGTTTAGTTTATTAGTTTAGTTGTCAGGGACCATGTACAAAAAATAACATTAATCTCATAGAGAAAAGATGCTTTGTACCAGATTATAGCAGTTTGCTAATTTCCATCTGTAGTCCCTGGGCAGGTCAACACAGAATACATACACAATACAATAAAACATATAAATTCATATCATATCACAATACACATATGCTAAGACTCCACACAGAGGCTACATTTTAAAATAATGTTTGCATCGTTAAAGTTAAAATACTGAATACTAACAGGAAACACATGCAGGAAAATAATATTAATGAGAGCATGATTGGTTATTTACAATCCATTTTTTGATATGTTTTGAAAACAGATAGAAGTCAGTGTGTACTTTGAGTTCATGGGGGATATCATTCCATTCTTTGATTGCTTTGTATGAGAAAGAGGACTGACCAAATGCAGATCCTCTCTTGGGGACTCTACATTCCCCCCTAGTGGTGGACCTTGTGGTTCTGCAGGTGGTTTCTGAGCAGAGCTGGACAAAGTTTGTCAATGGAGGGGGAGCAGCGTTGTGTATGATTTTGTGGACCATCCAGATATTTGAAAATTGAATGAAATTTTCAAAATTTAACAGTTTGTATTGATTGAGTATGTGACAATGGTGGTACTGTTGTGATTTTCTCTTCTTTGTCTTTCCTATCATCCTACTTGCATTTATAATCTGGGTTTAGTCTGTGTAGCATCACAGCTCAGGTGATTTCTGAAGAACTCCTGGACCTTTTTCCACATGTGGACTTCAGCTGCTGCGTGGGACTTGGCCTCACCACCCCACACGACTGGCCTACCTACAACCCCATGGAGGCTGGAGGGGCAGTAGGGTCCATAAGGTGGCTCCAAGTAGTGTCCAGCTCCAGGGTAAGACACACTCTCAAAGTTCTCCTTTCCATGATGCTTCATTCTCTCCACCATCTGGTCCAGGTAAGCCTTGCTGTCCCAGTTGAGGTCATCCTCTGAGGCCACAAAGAGGAAATGTCCCTTTGCTTGTTCAATGGGGATCAGGGTGTCCTTGTTCTCCTCTGCCAGGGGATTATGAAGAGCATATTTAACATTGAGGGCCCCTGACTCAGTGGAAATTATTTTCTTCAAGTCATGCATTAACGCAGAGTGGATTAGTTTCTTCTTATAGTAGAGGGGTAGCGTTGTATTGGCAGAGCAGCCATTTATCCACACTGTGGCCTCAACACCTGGCAGGTAGGAGGCGATGGAAAGTGCAAGATCTCCACTTTTTGAAAGGGATATTACACCAACTCCTTTACTGCCCACCTGTGGAGAAACATCCAAATTAAAGAGAAAAAATAAACTGGAACTGGTAGCAGTTTTTATTGCAGCACAAATCAGTTCTTCTGTAGATACACATCACTAGAAATTCATTTCTTCACCACTGTGTCGTAAACTTTTCCAACTTTAGCAACTCCACTGACAGTGTGGAAATTGATACTGTGACACATTAAACTACCACGTGTGTCCTCTAGATATAAGATTCCTACAGATTTGTGCATTACTCTTTAATCAACTCACCTTATCTTGTCTTTTTAGAAACTCGATGGCTTCTTCAAAATCATCCAGATGAACCTCTTCGATGTTCTTTGGCTGGTCATCGTGGCCGTACAGCGCTACAGTCAGAACCACAAATCCTCGACTGGCCAGCAGAGAGGCCCTTTTCTCTGGCAGACCTCCACCAAAAGCATACAGATCCAGCACAGCAGGGAATGGACCTCTTCCTGGAACGGAAGACACACTGCATGGGCAAACTAATTACACTATTGGTCAAGTGTAAAACTGATTATAGAGAAAACAAGAGTGATGACAAAGGAAGAAGGAAGAAGTACATTTTCACTAATGTATGCTTTTCATTGTACCAAACTGTATTGTACCTTGTCTCTAAATAGAAATATGTGGGTTTATATGTATGTTTCAGGTAGGATTGTTTTCATATGTGGTTTTATATATGTGTGGTTATATTCTGTGCCTACATGATTATTTTTATTTTACGATTGTGTGCGCTACTGATCGAGACAAAAGTGAATGATTGAGACACAGACAAACCTGGGGGAGTAAACAAGGCCCCACGGATATTCCCCTCTTTGACGGGGACCCGACTGACCCCGTCTCCAATCAGAAACCTCTCGTTAATCACCTCTGCCAGCATCCTGTCGTCCTCCTCATGCACTGAGAATTTCACCACATGGGGGATTAGTGAATTCCTCTTTATAAACCTTTTGTGCAAAGTGTCTGCCTTCATCGACCACAGCAGACCCATGGGTTCAACCCCAACATAACTCCCACTGAGTGAGGGGTCTCTGTCCAGGTGGATCTCCCCGCTCCCATCAGCCCTGTAGGTGGCCGAGGAGCTGAACATCACTCCCTTCTCGTCGGTCGATCTGGCTCTCATGGTGACCAGCTGCTTCGATCTCAGTCCGGCCACCTTCACCTGAACAGGATCATCAAACAAACACCTGGCACTCGGCAGCAGCCTCAGTCTGACTTGGGAGGACATCTCTGTTGAAAGAAATAAACACTTGACACTGACTTTGCCCTGTAATCAGATGGACAATAACAAGATCATGGTCCTCTTGATACTTCAGCCGTGCAAAACGCACTGATAAGGAGTTGCCTTTATTTAAGAGGAACAAGTTGTTCTATTGGAGGGAAACGTTAACTAGAGTAAATAAAACCTGTTTCTACGAATGATACAAGAGAGGAAAGCTGGTAGAAAAAGTTAATTGTGTAAGTTATTGTATTTATTTCAACCCTCAGTGACTCTCAATGCAGCCACTTGTTTCTAATGTGACAGCTGAGCTCCTAAACTTCATTCATTTAAACATGATACATAAGTTCAGTTTTTGGCCAAATCAAAGTGAAATAATTGAATATTCTCGATGATAAATACCAACAGGCTATTCAACTGTCAAAACTGTGTTCTATTAGCTGCAGTAAAAGCAGTGTTAAATTTACTACATGGCTTCGTTAAGTAACTTGGAGCTCAACAGGTTTGCAAATGTGTTTCTTCAGCACCTGGCGCTCGGCAGCAGCGTCAGTCTGGCTTGAGACTTGAACACTTTATTTACAACTTTAAAGTTAATACCAAATGAAAACATGTCAAAATGAGTCCCGGTGCCTTTTCTCTTCTGTTCCAGAATAAAGGCACTTTGTCTCAGCAGCACAATACTAATGTTTAACAAACGTTCCTGTTTTTAAAGTGTCACATCTTCTCTTGGTTTCCTCTCCAGTTTTGCTGCTGTCCACTGATCATCCAAATGACATCACACTTCACACTGACTGTGCTGAATTATCAAAACGTTACCATCAGGTATAAACAGCACCATGGGGACACAGGAATAACCCTTAGATTAAATGCATGTTGCTGCACTTTCTCAGATTTTGTTCAGAGTTCACTTTTTTATTACTTGGGAGTCGAACTAAGTTCTGTCAAATATTTTTCCTGAATTTTGAAAATGTCATATATTTGTATCTTAGCTGGAATACCATTTTAAGGCTCAATCACTTGCTTATTCCTGCAATGACCACTTGCACTGTGCTGATCTCTGTGTTCAGACACTCTTACTGCAGAAATAAAGCTACAGAACACAAACAAATCTTTGGATGCAGAGAACACAGTTTGTATCATTCACACTTGTTTGTATTTATATTTTTGAACTGCAAGCCTACATTTTTGATTTTAAATTCAAACAAAATCACAATTCTTATGCGCATGTTTTTTGTTGTCTTTGAATTCAACTGTATTAAAATTGTGAGGCTGAGACGGATCACTTACTAAAACACACTTAATGTTAGACAGCTTGTAAACTTAACAGTAGAATATTGATAGTGTGAAGACAACTAACATCAGTTGTTAAAGTGATATTTATATACTGAACTATAAACATTTTTTTAAGTAAAGCTCATCAGCAGCAGTTACTAATGTTACAATTTCCTTATTTTTCTTGTTACACTCCAACAGTGATTTGATCAGACCTTGTTCGATTCCTGAAGTGCTGTCTCCTTCTCCTTGATGAGATTCAGGTGCTCTTGTTGAAGCTGAATGTGCACAAATGAATAAAATCCACAACTTTTAGAACATGACCAACAGCAGTTCACCACTCCCTGCTGACTGCTGCCCTTTCCTCCACCCTCCCACTCACGATTTGTTAATTCACCTGCAGTCACACTCACAGCTGTAGAGTGTCTCTTAGTTAATGAATACCAGACCTCTGGGAAACCAAATCCTCACTGACTCCAAGACAGTCCTCTTTTAACATATGCGTTTATTTTCCTGTGGCACATTTAGTGAAGTGGTCAAAGGACCGAGTCAGGACTGAGTCAGGTGTGGATTAACATTATAGTCAGAGCCGCCTGTTTTTTCTCAGAACAAGATTGTTCAAAGTCTGCAGAATCACACTACAGATATTTTATTAGGCTACTTGGTGGTGGCCGGCATCATCTTCTACGCTGCAGTGTGCTGGAGCAGCAGGGTGAAGGCAGCTGATGCTAACAGAGTCAACAAGCTCATCAGGAAAGCTGGTTCTGTGCTTGGAGTGGAGCTGGAGGATGCAGAGGAAACAATCCGGTATTAATAGTAGCATGATACACTGGTGTCACGTCAGAGCAGCTTCAGCCTGAGAGGTGAAGCACAGAAGGCCACAGGAGGACTTTTCTACCATCAAACTGTAGAACTCTTCCTCCTGCAGGAAGAACAGCTGAAACATCGGACACTAATATCAACAGCATTTGCAATATTACTTTCTCAATAGTATACCAGTTTCACTATTGTGTGCAATATTTTGATTTCATGTGTGTGAGGGACTGAGAAAAAATGACAAAGTAAATACTAAATTCTGGGCCCATAAAAGATGTTAAATGAACAGAACTTGAGGCTACAGCAACAAAATATATACAGTGAAACCAAAAATTGTGTTATTTTTGCCACAGTGACCAGCAATATATGAGGTGAAGGTGAGGCCTCTAACCCCAAGGACACTAGGCCTATACCGTCAAGCATGGTGGTGGCAGTATTATGCTCTGGGGCTGTTCTGCTGCTCGTGGAACTGGTACTTTACACAAAGTAAATGAAACAATGAAGGAGAACCTCAGGAAAACCTAAAATCATCAGCCAGAAGGTTGGGCCTTTGAAGCAGTTGGATGTTCCAACAAGACAATGACCCCAAACACACATCAGAAGTGTACAAAAAAATGACTAAATCAGGCTAGAATTAAGGTTATAGACTGGTGTCCCCAAAGTCCCAACTTAAACCCCATCAAGAACCTGTGGACTGTGATATAGAAACAAGTCTGTTTCAGAAAGAAAACACGTTCAGTTGGACTGCACCAATGCTGTCATTATTAACTTGTGATTTCTTCTCTTTGACCCCATTCTTCATTTGCTCATCATCATTTCCAAAAGTCGTGCTTGGTTGTCTCATGACGCTCTTTTTGTTGTCAAGATGCCAATTGGACTTTTGGGAAAACAGCAGTGGTGGGCTGTCAGGGCCAGCAAGGCCTAAACTCTATCAGAATCACTAACTTACATTTTAATATTTTCCCATTTATCTTTTTACTTCAAGGGTACTGAGTGGTATGAAGGGCTACTTGTTTGATACACACTTCCTGAATAACAAACTTGCACAGATCACCTTTGAATAACAATAATGTGTAAAGAGACTGTCTGATCACGTTTATGTTCATTATTCCCTACAATAATTATTAACAATGACTTCCACAACGATGATGGTAGGAAACAGATATATACTGTACATATATGTGTAAACATGCAACATTATTTATTTCTGTTAATCTGTTCCAACATTTGAAAGTCAGAAACTTTTGTAAATATCTTTGACAGTTTTGCATGAATTAACACATTTGTAGTATTTTGTTCAAAATCACACCCGTTATATTTTTGTACAAATTATCACTTCTAACATTTCTTTAAAATTCCCTCCAGCACATGTCAAACTGCATGCACAACTCTATCCACATGGGTTCAGTGTTAGAAGCTTCAAGGTCATGTCTATTAGTCCTATTATGATTTTTTCAAAGTTGAAGACTACAGTATTTCCTGTTTTGAAAAATCCAAAATAAATACTTTAGAAAGACTAATTTGAAAATACACACCCCAAAGTAGAAAAATGCAGTGAATACACCTGTGATTACTGAAACTGAGAACATCTGTATCCACTTGTCAGAGCTGCAGTGGTCATCTGCTTAAAATGACACCATGAATAATGTGTTACTTTCACAATTCAGTGCTAAAAAACAGTCTGCTTCATTTGGCACATGGGTTATCAAAATCAGAGATTATGTGACAGCTCAGACACGTCTATGGATGGTATCCAAAGAAAAACCCCTTGCTTGCTCTTTGGCACAAAATTGCAAGATTGAACTATGTCAATTAACATGAAAAGAAGCCTGGTGAGTACTGGAAGCATCTTCTTTGATCAGGTGAAGGTCGAGATTTCGGCTCAGATGTGGATGAACCTGGCCAGGACTACCACAGTGAGTGACACCAGTAAAGCATTGAGGTGGAAGTGTGATGATATGGGGCTGCAGGAGAGCAATTGGTATTAGGAAGATGACATTTATAGATGCACCATGAATGTCTGTGGATATACCAAAATACCGACTGACAAGGTGACTGCCAGTCCGCACAAGTCTGGCAGAAGAAGAAGATTCCAATATGATAATAATGATACAAAGCATACTGGAAATATTACACAAGAATTTCTAAAGAAGAAAAAAGTGAAAACTATGACCTGCCAACCAAGCACGCTGCCTAACGTGAATCTAAAAGAACACCTTTGGGGTATTTTATAGAGAACGGTAGAACAACACAACCCCTTCAGCAAAGAGCAGCTGAAAAAATGTCTCTGAAGCATGATGGAAGATCTCTCCAGAAGTGCATATCCTAACTAATGCAGAAGTAATGCAATTACTGAAAGGTCATACAAAGATGAATCAATTGACATTTAAGTAATATTTCACAGATTTGTACCCCCTACTGTTGTTTATTAGGATTTACATGAGCTTCATATTTACATTGTGTGTCTAGTAGATTTGTGAAAAGTAAAGTGAACGTGCTTGGAAGGTGAAAATTTTAGCTTTCATCAGGGGCCACATATTTCTGCCAGACAGCACTCTATGCCTGTCACTGCTCTACAGTAGCTGTCAATGCAACACAAATGTCAAAAGCCCACAAATCCTAAAAGCTCCATATGACAGTCCCTTTGAAGACATGGCTGTATATGAATAGTGCTACAGGTGAGGAAGCAGGTCTGAAGCATTGACTTTTTGTGGAAACCTCATCTTCTCATGTGCCAACACTTGTTGATCCAGCTACAAACCCAGCTGCAGTGCTGACAGAGCCAATAAAAACTGCAGGGATACTGCATCCCAGAGACTGCAGGTCTGTGTATCAGCACACGTCTGGTACTTATAGAGATTACATTATTTTATAGATGGGTGTATGACAGGTTGTGACACATTCTTTGATCCTCTGTAAACACAAAGCTCTGCCTGCCATGACACACTGACACTTAAGAATCCTGTGGAGAGGTT
This sequence comes from Chromis chromis, assembly GCA_900302755.1. NCBI lineage: Eukaryota > Metazoa > Chordata > Actinopteri > Pomacentridae > Chromis > Chromis chromis. Next base: position 7,842 of record OMNN01086440.1, read on the forward strand.
TCCCCAAATGTAAACCTATTATTTGTTGAAAACATGGAAGACATGATTACCACCTCATATGTGCTGCCTTAAGCAGACGCTGTCTCTCTCTAAGTTAATCATAAAATATCCTATAATTATATGCCAACCACAGATTTTTTAGAAACATCTAGTCTTTTTGTAGCTTCCATTCCAAGAGAATGTCTTCTAGAAGTTAGGTGCTAGATAGTCATACTGAATTACTTACTGTTTTTACAACTTTATGTTCTCCTTATTGTGTAAAAGATTATTTTTGTTTGTCTGGCATGTGAAATTTGTGACCTTTGAATTCCAAAATCCCACAGAGCAAAGAAATTGTAGGGCTGCAGCTGTGTTGTGTTTATTATGTGCTCTAAAGTCACTTCTGCTCCCATGTGCATGAAGGTAGGTTGAGTACTATGAGCCACTGAACTTGCACAGAAAATGTCACAGATATCTTATGATGCATGATGATGCATAGTAACATATAATGCAAAAACAATATGATATGCAGGTCACTGAGTACGGGATGAGTCACGTAGCGGAACACTAGACAGCTGTTCAGTGAAAATCCTTTTTGTCCAGAAAGGCCACATTCAGCCTCCCTGTTCCACACAGCATTAGAGACTCCATGTGCAGCAGAGATGATGATGAGAGGTAAGAGGGTGCATTTTGTTTCTTACTGTCTAACTTAGGGTACAGCAGTGTGGCGCCTTTTACATTAACTTCAGTGAGCATTGCTGTCTGTCAGTCACTGGACCAAGATGTGTTGATGACAAAGAACCTGTAAAAACTCACAGCAGCAGGCAGACCTGTAACCTCAACCAGAAGTACAGCATTTAAATGAATCAGAACCTGCGTACAGAACAGTATTGGACTAGAATATTTTACCCAAGCAAAATTACTTTTGTATACATATAGTTAGATTTTAATTTGTTCGGCTCAGATGGGGCCCAGCATGTTTAGTATGAACATAGGCAGGACTACCACAGTGAATGTATAGTCCTGACAGTGAAGTACGGAGGTGACAGTGTGATGATGTGGGGCTGCATGTGTACAGCAGATGTTGGGGAGATGACATTTATACCAGGAATGCCTAAAAAGAATGTGTGATAACCCAGCGGTTGGGCCGTGACAAAACGGGAACACACACAATAGTTGCTGGCAAATTATATTCATTTAAGGTTTAACAAAAGTAAAGCTCATGCAGTGTGGTCGCCAGTAGTATCAGTGGTGAGAATGTGGATGCATGTTCGTGGTGGTGTGAGGATGTTGTACGTGCAGAAACTAAACTAAAGTACAAACGCAGAGTGGCCGCAGCCACAGGCAGGAGTGGAATGAGAGAGAGAGCGAGATGCCAAGAAGGCTAGGCTTTTATAGCCACGGGAACACTGGGCCCAAGTGCCCGGACAGCCAAGACCGCCTACATCCACCATGGCAACTCCGCCCTTAGAAAGACACTGATTATCAATCACCAGATTAACCTACAGAGCAGGGCCGTCACAAATGAAAAAGATTTGGATCCCAGCAATGAAAGGTGTAGTGACTTTTGCTGTAATGGGTTTTTACTGCTGTCCTTCACCCACTGCCTCCTGTGGGGCTTTATTTTTAAGATTGTAAATCTAAACTGTTAGCTTTTAATTTTACATAAGATCAACAGTTCACTCTAGAAGTAATGCAATTATTGTAAGGTAACACAATTTTAAATCATTTCACATTTCAGTGATATTGCACAGGGATGTTCTGTTACTTTAAATACAGTCCAATACACTTGACACATACACTCCTGGAATCCGTAGCCACTTGACAAAGTAGCGGTATCCACATTACTGGAGCTTCACCCATATTATTTCCATTCTCACTTCTCTTTCACTGACTGCCTGTCTACACTTGCCTCCACTCTCACAGCCTGTTATTGGTCACACTGATTAGAGCTGAAGGCCCATCGAGGAGAGTAAACAGTCCAGACTAGCCGCCCTTCCGCTGCCCTGACAGGTCAAGTTTACCTCTGGACCCAGGCTGTGCTCTGCAGTCTTCACACAGTCTGCTAACAGTTTCTGGGACTACAAACTCCCAAATGTCCACATTGTATATAGGTTTCCACAGAGAGCTCAGATAGTGTCCTTTTCATTAAAAAAACCTGATCGGCTCCCCTTTTCCTACTTCTGCTATAAAGGTGAAGATACAGTGTGTGCCTTTGTATCTATATACATCCTGAGTGTTTGCAAGGATGTCTGGTGTAACATCAGTGAAGGAAACAGGAACAGGTTTTGTCCCCTCCAGCATCATACTTTGTCTTTCTTCTGTGTGACTTTTGATAAATCTTATGATGTCTAACAGCCAAATATAATTGATGTTATAATTAAATACCAAGTTTAAAATATGCTACAGATAATATATCTGTACTATACAGGTTGCATGGGGGTGGCGTTAAACATCCAACGATTAGTGCTGCATTCAGTTGAGCAGAGCGGTCATGCAAGTAACAAGTGACCCAAAAATGGATGTGAGGGTGCTTTTTTTTATTTTTATAGTTTGAGCCAGACTCCCCCTCAGAGTGCTTCCTTTTACGGATGATGATTTTGTTCCTAAGAGCTGAATTTTTAAAGTGCAGGAGGTTTTCAGTAGATCCCAGACAAGAGCACACAATCCCTGCTGCCCTCTGCAGA
>OMNN01086442.1:0-23001 GCA_900302755.1 Chromis chromis
GTATCGTTATGGGACTCATGACCCAATTCTATTTTTCCTGGCTGCGTGTACCAAGTCTTACTTTTAGAAAACCATGTGGAGCCTTGGCACTTTTAAATAGACTATTTACAGCTTTGACCAGGAATACATACACATGTAGTTAAAATAGAGAGGTCTACCAGAAGCTGGAATAAAAATGTGATAGTGAAATATAACCATGTGACAAGGTCTGTCCTAGTATAGCAGATATCTGCATATACTGGTAGTCCAGTAATGTCCACAATGTCAAACAACGTTATCACTTTAAAACAAACCTCGGGCTGCCTGAGGGAGTTTTAAATCAAATACTGTCACATGTGACTCTGGAAATATAGTCATCATTGTTCTTTCTCAGCAGCTCTGCAACATTTTGTGTTTTAATGATTGTGGCAACTTTCTGCTCATGTTTTCTGCCTGATGATATGCAATCAGAACATCCACCAACCAGGCACAACATTATGCCCACCTGCCTAATATTGTGTTGGTCCCCCTTACGTGGTCAAAAATGCTCTGAACCATTGGGCATGGACAAGAGGACCTCTCAGGGTGTCCTATGGGGTCTGGCACCAGGACGTTGGCAGTGGATCCTTTGGGTACTCTGGCTTGTGCAGTGGGGCCTCTGTCAATCAAACTTGTTCCACTGCATCCTGTTGATACTTGACCAGAATGGGGTCTAGGAAGTTTGGAGGTCAAATCAACATCTTGGGCCATTGTCATGTTCCTCAAGATGTTTCTGATTGGTTGATGTTTTTGCCATGTGGTGGGGTGCATTTTCCTGTGGGGGTAGGCCAGTGACATTTGGGATTTCTATTTGCATGAGGGAGTGTGCTTGTTCTGGGACAATGTTTATTTGGGTGTCTAAGTCTCATCAACACGGATGTTAAAATCCAAGGTTTTCCAGCAGAACACCACATAGTACCTATATGATCAATGTTATTCACTTTACCTGTCAGTGGTTATAATGTTGTGGCTGATCAGTGTATACTATAACCAGTTTATTTTGTTCACAGAGTGCATCTAGTTCATTCTTTCTTTTCAACTTGTATGAAAAAGTCACAGAAGGAACATGTGCTTTACTGACTTCACCTTCATTGCAGCATCTAATCTGAGCCTGAACCTCCTCCAAGTCCAGCTGCTGAAAGAGTTCATCCAAACCAAACACAGTCGATCCTGTTAATAAAACAGCAGGAAGACGAAGTTCTTTTAAGTAACATTATAAAACTTCTTTTCATGTCCAAACTTTTTGTGTTGTAAAATGTGCTGCACTTATTCAACAATGTTTCACTTCAGACCAACAGAGATCAGCTCGTCCAAAGATCCTACTGTAATTTAATGTTTCTGATGCAGTTTAACGTCAGTCAGGACGATGAAACATATTTATTTACATGAAGTTAAAGTTAAATCTTCTCCAAATGTTCTCACCATACAACCAGTTTAATAATGGAATAAGGGGAGAAACTGTTGTAATTTGGAGAACATTAACATTAACTTGCAGCACATAAACATCAAAACTATAAAAACGTCCAGGTGTTTCCCTCCATGATCTCACCTCCGAATCCTGTAAAGGATGAAGGAGAGAACAGGTGACATTTGTTAGCATCAACTTAAAGTGATTCTGACTGTTCAACACATCACGAAGAACTTTAATGACAGATGGAGCAGATTTACTCTGAATACACTTTATGAATGGTTGAATCATTGAGAAAGACAAAGAAAAACTCCTCAGATCTGGATGAGTTACACAAATTATCCAAATGTCCTCTTAATTTGCTTTTTTTTTTTCATTTTAAAGGTCCAGCACTATTTGCAGCTGATTCAATACATTCCATTCGCGTTGTTTTATGGTTATTCTGTGTTGAGACCATTGTCAACCATTTGTTGCTATTTCACATAACTTCTGAGGGCTCCTTGGTAAAAAGGAATTTGAGAACAAATATCTTAGATAATATGATCCAAGGACTTGTCTGTGGTTTAGTTGTGCATCATTCTGCTAGTAATGTCTTTGGGGTCCCAAAAAAAGACATTTTCTAAAAAGACAGTAGTTTGTAACTAGTACAGTTTGTTTGTTTGTTTGTTTATTTAGTAGAACTTTTTTTTTTCTTTTTTAGCTTAAAGCTAACAAGTGCTGCAGTTGGAAAATCTTCTATAGAGTCTCTTCTCCCCTGTTGCTACGCAACAAGATGAAGGCCAGCGCATCACCACACATCATGATTCAACTGATCTGAGGCTAACTTCAGACCCTCAGACAGACTTCAAGAACTTCCTAGAAGGACTAAAGTCAGAGCTGTCTACTAGAACCTACAGAGAACCAGACACACAGAGAACCCAGGACCTTAACTGACCACTGGCACTAAGAAACCTCTGTCAGCTACACAAACCCACAGCATCAAGGAGCCTCAGTTCCTTCTGAGAACATCAACAGCCTGAAGATGGATGAAACAGACAGACTGACAGAGCAGATCAGACAGCTGCAGGACCAGACCAGAGACCTCCAGCAGGGTTTTCACAGACTCCAGTGGCACAACGAGGCCCTTCTGGAGGACAAAGAGACACTGCTGGAGGAGAAGAACGACCTCCAGGTGGAGACAGACCTGCTGATCAAGAGCAAGAACCGAGCAGACATCATAGTCATGTTGTTCATGTCTGAGAGAGAACATGCTGAGCAGCTCTGCCGAGGATACAGAGCAAAGATTCACAAACTAAGTGACCAGCTGGACAGCAGCAGATCCTCCAGAGAGAGAGAGCTGAAAGCTGCGCTGAGGGCCGAGAGAGAAACCAGCAACACGTCCATCCAGCTGAAGGCTCAGATGATCCAACCACTGCAGGGTTTGGTGGCTGTTTTGTCTGAGCTTCTCTGCGCTCATCAGCAGGAACTGAGCCAAGAGGCCGCAGAGAGACTGAAGCTGCAGCAGGACAAGCAGGAGCTGGAGGACAGGTACCCTGAACGTATCAGCTGTTCTCATCTCAGTGGTGTCACAGTCAGGTGTTGTCTGGTTTCTATGTTTGTTTGACAGGGTCTGACATTAGTACATCATTGAGCTGTTAGTCTGTTTCTTCTTCACTGGTTCTGTCAGAGTGTCTCTGCCCGATGCATGAAACAAGCTGCTTAGCTGATGCATGTTATAGTATAATATAGATCTGCAGCTGATTCTTCTTAAAAAAAAACAAAGTGAGGACATCATGATGCAGACCTCAGCTGCAGATACACACTGACCCAGTGAAGAAGAAACATTTAATTACACTAACTGCTAGAGCTGCAAAATGACATGAAAACTAGCCACAATCCTGATTTTGGCTTCTGAACAATTATAAAAACATTATCGACTGCATTGTTTACATTTAAATGCAAGAAAACATTACATTCAGATACAATAACTCTGCTTAATTCACTCCATTCAAAGTAATTTGTGTTCTCACATCTGTCTGCAGTACTTTAACAGCATCTACTGCATGTGAGGCGTTTAGGGAACATCTGTAAATTGTAGATGTCTATCTATACGCAGATGTTCAGCAAGCAAAGAGATTTCAAAATATGTTGAATATCTTTCAAATACATTTTTTTGTTGCTATTTTACATAACTGTCATCTAAGGGCTCCTTGGTTGTTGTTTTTTTTTTTTTAAAGGAGAACAAACGTCTTAGATAATTACATAATGAGGACTTGTCTTTGGGGTCCCAGTAGCAAGAACATCTTTCATCACTCAGTACAGAGAATGGATGAACAAGCAGCTTGTTCGGTTTCTTCTTGCTGTTCCTCTCTTTCAGAGTAAAATATGTGTGGCAAGAAAATATCGACCTGCTGGAGAAACTAAACAAACTGCAGAAGGAAAGCAAAGCGATGCAGGAAGAAAATGAGGATCTGCTGGAGCTTCTGAAAAGGAGAAAGACTGAATGCTTCAGACTTGTTAAGAGGAAGAAGCAGACAGAGGAACAAGTGAGGCGGCTGGCTGTAAGCTTATATACAGCCTCCTGTCTATAGACTCAAAATATGTCTAAAATGAATCACAGTGACTCAAGACTCGTCTCAAACGACATACTAATCCAAATAAAATTAAACTTGTCCAAAATGACTCGATACATGTAACACATTACTGGAAGCTGCTGCAGGTTTTGGCACCAGCAGGTCTGATAAAGAACAGTGGGATTCAGCAGGCCGAACCAGACAGTTTTATATGTGGTCAGACTGAGACCATCACTCATACTGGTGGTACAACGTCTATCACTGTAGGACAGTTAGTCATTGTGTTAGTCACTCATTCTTTGTGACCAAAAGAAGCTACAATTCTTCATTTGTAGTTTGGAAATGTCTTTTAACAAGGTTTTAAAAGGACAGATGGTTTTAGTGAATTGAGACCCCACCATACTTTTTCTCTCCTAAAGTAAAACATCTGAAGTCTTGTTTCATACTAAATATTTATTTACAGCAAAAATGTTACAGACAAAAAAAGAGCAGCATATATGGTTGATTTTTTCCAGTCAGATTTGATCATCAGATTCAGCACCTCTCAAACACTTTATAGAGATCAGGCAGGTTGGCGATCTGCAGCACACTGCCGTCCTCACTGAAGCCCTTTGGAGGACTGAAGAGGGTTCGGAAAGCTTTGAAGATGACGTGCTCGACGTTCCAGCGCCAAGAGTTCACCTCAGCATCCTGAAACATTAGAAACATTACACTGGTCAGGTCAGTTTTTTTTTAAATCATTGACACTCTGAGGAATAGAAAAAGGTTCAGTCTCCACACCTGCTCCTCTCCTGGCTCGGCCTCCAGGATGTACTGCTTCCTGATGGAGTAGAACATGCTGCACTCCTTGCCGAAGTCTCTGAAGCAGTCCTTCTCGTTGTCCCAGTTCACCTGCACAACACAACCATGCAGAGACCTTCAGATTAGAGGCTTACCAGGATACTGCCCAACTGATATCATCAGCTGATATTGGCCTATCACAGACATGTTACAGCATATGGTGTCCAATATGCACGGATATGAAAACTTTTTTTTAAGAGAACACAATGCAGAAGAAAATGCTAAGATGCTTTAGAAACGGTGTTTGTCCAGCAGAGTGCACTCTGACTCCATCGGTAACAATACTGTCAGCACTGTTTGCAGCACATGTAGCAAAGTACATATGAGGTCCAACCAAAAAGTTCAGAGACTGTGCTCTTGGCTGCAATCCATACTGTAGTCTCTTTGCACAATGATACAGGGCTCCCAGCTCATTGTGATGAGTGCTGAATCTGCGGAACTTTATCAAAACTGTGACCCCTCAACTTGTAACATAATGTGCATGTTCAATGCACATTAGGCACCCAGAACAGTCCCAGTACTTTCTGTTAGCACCACTATCACAGCTGAAGCAGAGTCAAGTGGTATCGTCATGGTCAGTTGCTAACTATGTTGTTTATGAAATACATTGCTGGAAATTAATGAACAATGACCCCATCATTTCCCCTTTCAATTTAACTCTAACATACACATAGAGAATATTGGCCCATATGGAGTCCAAAGTGGAATCGATGGGCCTCCACCTAACTTACAGTTTGAGTTTAAGAAGAAATGATAAGGGACTTTACCTCAGTGGCCAGGCGTAGGATGAACATTGGGAGACCCTCCATGACAGGGGTGTATTTGTCCAAGAGTAGTGGAAGTCCTGTTAGATTTCCTTCCTGCAACAGACACGGTTTTGGTTACAAAAAAAAAAGAACAGTCCAAAGACAGCGGCAACAGTAATAAACTAAATCCTACAAGAGAATATTCCAGACCTGGTCAATCTCCACAGAGAAGTAGTCCTCCAGCATCTCAGCTTTCTTCTTCAGAAAGTCCACTATGTACTGAGCCAGGCCTTCTTTAGGACCGTCTTCTTCTGTCCAGCCGCTCTCCTCAGAGTCCAAAGCCAACATGGCCAAGTCATAAAGTGGAGCTGGTGTCTGAATACGCATAAATCAGCCATTAAACCCTGCACAGTAAATATCCTATCATCCACAATGTAGATGTTACTTACAGATAGTCGGAGTATGCCAAAGTTCCCAAAGTCGTAAATGAGTATTTGGTAGAAGAGCTCCTGGCTGGAACAGAAAGAAAGAGTGAAGTTAAACATGAAGAGACACACAACTGAGCTGAACCGTGTGTGTTTGCTGTGGCTCTGACCTGAGTTTGGTGGTGTTGAGCAGGTACAGCTTGGTGTGATGTTGGATCAGAGTCCACTGGGGATTGACGCAGCCCACAAACGAGTGGTTCTGCAGCATTTCTTGAAGACCTGACGAAAATGTGAACATTCCCAAAAGAGCAAAATATCAGCAGAGGAGTGAAATTAGATGCTTTGAGTGAATTTTCAGTTTTTTAAAGCTGCTTGAAGGATTCTCACAATGAGAAGCACCACACACATTACAGCATAGTCTATTAAATGTTGATATGGCAACACAATGAACTGTTTTGTTTATGTTATGAGAGCATGATGTGGCAGTACAAGGAGTTGTCTTAAACTAGTTATGAAAATGATCTGTGCCCTGGAGCAGTAAGTCAAATTTAGAAAGACAAAGGGGGGGCTGTTTGTGCAGGTTTCCATGTAAGGCAGTTCAGTTTAGCAGGGACATAGATTCTGTTCAACTAGTGCATGTTCCCAGAGATACACACTATGCTTTGTCAGGACAAACCTTTGTGTGTGTTCTCGGTGATCTCAGCTCTCAGATCTTTGATGCTGTTCAGTTTGATCACTCGTCTCTTGGGTGTAGCTGCAGCCGTCAGGTCCTCGTCTTCTTCCTCCTGCTCCTTCTGCTCCTTCCTCGGTCGCTTCCTGCCTCACAGTAAAACAAACACATTGCTGTCACACCTCCTCTATAGATCACACTCTGTATGTTTACAGGCTCGGACAGTAACTCACATCAGCTTGCAGAGGACACACTGTGGGACTCAACTGGTTGTAAAAATGTTTATCACACACTTAATGAGCAGTAGGTATTTTTTGTCTTGTCATAATAAAAGCAGCATGTATTTGACAAGGTAAGACTGCAGGGATGCTAAGTTGGCCACTTGGGGGCAGCGGAAATCCAACATTTCATAAATACACCGATCAGCCACAACATTAAAACCAGCTGCCTAATATCGCAGGTAAACAAGCATCCACACCTCCATGGATCAGGCTCTGCTATATCCTATGGATGCTTGATCCAAGTGGGATCTGGGGAGTTTGACGACCAAGTCAACACCTGATGCTCCTTGTCGTGTTCCTCGAGCCATTCCTGAACATTTTTTGCAGTGTGGCACAATGCATTTTCCTGCTGGAGGAGGCCAGTGTTGTTGGGGTCTGCAACCATGTTTAGGTGCTTGACAGGACCCAAGGTTTCCCAGAAGAACAATGTATTGTAAAGAGATAGTCAATGTTATTCACTTCAGCTGTCAGTGTTTTTGTTTTTGTGGCTCATTGGTGTACAACCTTGTAATATGATCATTTTTAAGTGGTACTGAATAGGTTTAACGAAAAAAAAGGACTAAATTGCACATCAAGCTGTCACAGAGCAACATTAGCATTCATTCAGAGTCGTTTCTCTGGTTATCTGGCAAACAAACTCCAATATTCTTTTGCTGCTTGGTGCTAGCCAGGTAGTAGCTTTTAGCAAAAAAAACTGGATCAAAGAGGGCAGTGAAAATCAGCCATAGAGTGAATTTGCATACTGTGAAACACAAAATGAGCTAGAAAGACTAAAAAAAAGTTGTTCCACAGAGCTGTTAGAGGGTGATCATTCTGTTTGGGCTATTCACTAGAACACCCTTTAGAGAAACAAAAAAATATTGGAGCGTTTAAACAGTCAAATAGGTGCCTTCTGTACTACTCTAACATGCAAATTCATTTCAAGTCAGTAGCAGATAAACATGACGAGGCATTTGTTAAAGATTGGCCTAAAGGCTGGTGACATCATTCATGATGTTTACTTTTACATTCTTCCTTCTGCCCTATTACTCAACTCATCCGCTGCCGGTCAATGTTCAGATCTTCTCACAGGAGGATCAATCATACATCCAGGCCCGTCCTGCACCAACTTGCAGAAATTGCATCAGGGTTTCTCACAGTACTACTGACTGACTGAGTCATTAAACCCTGCAGGCTGAGCGCTCACACTGACTCACTCAAACTCACGCTGGCACTGAAAGTACATCTGTCACCTTTGAATATCGTGGGCAACGACACTGCCTTCTTCCTCGCCTTTTGGCACCTCTGCTTCCTGCTGATCAAGAGCCTCCAGCAGGTCTGCATCGTCCATCTCTGCAACGTCCGGCTGGACTGTTTTGGTTGCAGCCTCCTTCCTGCTGGGACCAGCTGGCTCAGGGTCAGGAGGTGGTTTCTCTTTCGGCTGGAGGAAAGCATCCAGCTTCTGTGCGCGACTGTCGGTCCTCACCATCTGATGTGCGTAGACACGCTCAGTAGACTCCGCTGTGGTGCTGGAGGCTTTGACCTCAGTGTCACCGGAGACTGACAGACCTGGCAGCAACGTCTGCACAAAGAGACAGATTTTTATTATCTCCAAGGAAATGAAAAAGACCCACAAATGGGCAAGCAGTGTAAAACTGACAGAGGATCGGTGGGAGGGATAGATGTTAAGTACAAACATGTGGACATAGTAAAATATAGACTGCATTCCAAATCTCATACTTTTTCCATTTACTTTCAGGACATACTACAGCTGCTCTTACAAATTATGTACTGTTGCATATAACATACTACCTTATCATTATATTGGACCTTATACTTTTACCGTCTTGCTCATATATCAGTCACTGTCTGTAGTGCAAAATGAGCAATCATCATCTGTTTGCTCTGTGCAGCTCAAGCTCGTTTGTATTCATGCAACATACCATGACATATGCGATGTATCTTAAACTGCACAGAGGATTGTGGGTCAGAATGGGCAAAAAAAGGCTGCATGGTTGCACACTGCAAAGTGTAGTAAGACATCCTGACATTTAACATACTACATACTGGGACATACAACATTTTTTTTCTGGCAAACTTTACAGTAAGGATAGTATGGTGCAGGAACAACAACACACATGCAGTCATTCCTGCAGTGACAGTTGCAGCATACTTAGAGAGATAGTGATCCATTCATATCATACCTGAGTGAAATATGTGCGTGAGGAGTTGGAGCCCAGAAGTTTGCTCTCGATGTGCTTCTGAACACTCTCGATGACACTGTCCTCGTGCAAGAAATGCACCTCATGCTTTGTGGGATGAACATTCACGTCTACATTCTGCGGAGCGATTTCTAAACTGTGAGGGTTAGAAAGCACCAGTGAACATCAAAGGAACAGAATGAACAGATGAATGAACAGACAAAAGCACAGTTAGTTACCTGAGGTACAGAAAGGGGTGTGTGTTCTTGGGTAGGTATGCAGCGTAAACAGTCTCAATTGCTTTCTTCAAAGCACTCGACTCCACCAGGCGATCTGAGGCATCACAGATTACAAGCTGTATTTAACACAATGCTGACTGGATAACCTTGGCCATATTTACAGTGAGTTTTCCACAGAACGTACGGTTGATGAACAGGACCAGGATGCATTTCTTGACTGAGTAGTTTGCATTTGAGATGTAGCCTTTCATCTTATAAGCAAGCTTCTGATCTTCACAGCCAACTTCGATCAGCTCCCTGGGAACATACCAGAGTCAGTCATGCAGTCAGCGCTGAGATGATAAGGTCACAGGACAGCAGAGATCATCAAAGCATATTTGCTGGAATACCTGCTGACTGCATTGCCAAAAACTCCTCGGATATTATCCACTACAGATGCGTTGGGTAGAGTCCTCACATCCGCCACAGTCTCTCCTTGCTGGAAAGGGAAAGAGGAGTCATAAAAACAGGCAGTAAATAACAATGTACTGCCTGATCTTGTGATTTTTCTGTCACAAGGGAAGCACATACAAAAAATGTAGAAATACGGTGATACATTTTAAGTAAGTGATACAGGGGAGGCAATCATGGACAACTTTCTTTCTCCAAATATGCTGCAGCTGATTTGTGTTTGAGTCAGAGGACAAACAATCAGCACATCTCACCTTTTTGACAGAGAAACTTTTTCCTGAGTTGTGTATGGCGTACCTTCAAAGAAACATAACATTAAATACATAAAGGAGGATAAAAAGAATCCAAAAAGTAGAAATCGTGAGACACAAGGGATAAAGCCCAGACCTGCTGACCACTTCTACAATTCTGGAGTACTCATCACTGGGGCTCTTTAAAGCTTTCCTCCTGGTGGACACGTTATAGAAAAGGTCCTCCACCTACAGACGATGAGTAGAGTGGTTTCTCAGCATCTCAGCATTCATAAACTTCATTCTGTAATAGCTGATGTGCTCCAGGAACTCACAAGAATCTGCGTTCCCTGGTTGCCAGCACATGGTTTAGGAGGGCCTTTCAGTTTGCCATCGCTGTAGTTGGCCCTACATGATAACAGAAGAAGAGCTCAATACATTAGAGAGCTCTGACATCTATTGTTATGTGCGTTTAATCCTCAATGAGGCAACAAAGCAGAGGAGGAAACCACACTGTATAATGTAATAATACCTGTAAGCACACTTGGCATCAGCTGTCTTAGTCGTTATGGTTACATGGGCAACGTGGCTGATGCTAGCGAGGGCCTGCAGACACGAACACAGACAACAAATGTGATGTACAGTCAACTCTATACCATCATTTACTACCCTGAAGCTCAAAGTTAGCAACGCTGCTCACCTCTCCTCTGAATCCATAGGTTGCAATAGCCGAGAGATCCTCAAAAGTCTGGAGTTTGCTGGTGGTGAACCTTTCACAAACAATTTCCATATCCTCTTTCTGCGTTAGTGAAAAAAGTTTGGTTAGAAAATCACTGATTCTAAATTAAGTGATAGTTCTTTAAAGAGTCAGCAGTGTACACAGACTCTCTCAAGAGCAGGAATAAAACAAACTACCCTCAATCTGACCCAAAGATGGCAGACAGGATCATTGTTAAAATATAGGGAGAGCACAGACAATATGCCTGTGAAAAATGTTATTAGTTCTCATGTATTTAGTTTAAAGGTTATGTGTGCAACCACTGGATGTCTTTAGCATCTCAGACAAAACAAACAGGCTCTTAGCCCCACCTACCCAGACATATCCAGCTGCACAAATTAGCCCATGCTAGCATTGTATAATCACTGAATGTTGGAATGAGCTGTTGTCAACTCAAGTAACATTATCTCGACTTCCACTTTCCATGGTCAGTCACGCCAGAGCACATCCATGTGTGGAAACTGACACACAAAGACTGGAGTAGAACAGACACGAGCAGAGAAGAAGAAATGGAGGAGAGTCCCAAACAGCTGCAAGGACGCAGAGCTAACATTAAAGGAGTGCAGATAAACCAGGAAAATAACTTGGATAAAATACACTGCTTTTAATTTCTTTGGCTCTTGGGGAAGTGGCCAAGTAGAGGCTACGATTGAAACTACAAGGATAACCATGACCTGGATGACTGAGAATCTTCACAGACACCAAGCACCACACTTTTACAATGCAGTGTCAGAGGTGACTCTCAGTCTGTTTATAACTGTGGGGAGGGCCAACAGTTACAAAGGGAGGGACTTACATGCACTAATGTGTGTACACCCCCCCAAACTGGCTGTCAAAACATAGAACTAAGGAGTCCAGATTACAACACACACAAAGGAGGTGTGACTTCTTTTACTGCTAAGGACGCTATTACTCCACTATATCTTCACATAGCAGAAACTGTCTGACGCTATATTAATGTTATATTTATATATTATTCATTCTAGATTTATGTTCAAAATCTTGCATATTGCACCAACAATTATCATGGAAAGGGAAATTTGTGGCATTAATTCTAATTAACTTCCAAATGCTAAATACACAGAGTACAGGGACCCATACATAAAGGAGGGTCCTCTCTCCCACTCCCCCGAGGACGCCCCTGTCACCCACCCTGATCCCGGTGCCGTTGTCCTGAATCTGCAGGAGCTTCAGTCCGCCGTCTTTCACCGTCACCTGAATGCTGGTGGACTTGGCATCCAAACTGAAACATTGTAAAACAAAATTTGCACTTACTACACAGTCACAGACATTCTAAGTGGAATTAACCAGTCAGTTGGTAGAATCCATGGACTGTTACTAAGTTACATGAGATGTAAACAATGATGGCTGCTGCTGTATAACGCCACGTTTCTTGGTCCTACTGCTGCTTGTTTAAGTCAAACACCTAATAATAGCTCATGTTATAAAATTATCTTTATCGTGTGGCGAGTCAGGTACCAGTTTTCAATCATTTCTTTGACGGCGTTGGCAGGACGCTGGATAACTTCTCCTGCAGCAATCCGGTTGACAACAGTCTCGTCGAGCCTCCGGATGACTCCCGCCATGTTTACAGAGCCGCTGGCTGAGTTACAGAGTAATTACACAACAAATAGTGGCTGTGAATGCACATTCATGTAGGTTAAAAAGTGTAAACTTCAGCTAACATGTAGCACTACATCTTGAACAAGAAACAGCATGTGAGTAGAGAGCAGAAAAATAAGACGACATCTCACTCTTCGTGAGAATGTCGGACCACAAATAATTATGTCAGTCATTTAACGCTTCAAACAACAACCGTTATAACAATTCAGTATTTAAAGCATTTTATTTTCCTGGATAATCTGTCTTTTGATCTATGCAGATGTTGATAAAATATCGTTTTTTGCAGGTGTGAGTTGCCCTGTTTGTGAAGAAGTGAAGCATCTTTTCTACTATACACGATCTGCGATGACAGCGCGGGGAGAGGAGGGGGCGGGGCCTCTGCCCTGCTGTACGGCGACGTCATTCGCTGAAATTCTTCTTCGCTGGTAAATAATTTTGAAACATCACAGCACAGCGCCATGTAACTATATGGTAGTGGAATATTTAGCTTTTTTTGACATTACAGGTTTTTCCAAAAAATAAAATAAAACAAAACAACAGTGTGAAGCTACTTTTAGACCACGAATTATTTTCATGGAATAAACTTGTAAATATCTATCTTTGATGCACGGAAATTAGTTTAGAGGAATTTATTCAACAACTGGAGAAGTATTTTTTAGGTATATCTGCCATTTCACACTGGAGTTTATTTTACTTTTGATGTCTTAGAATTGAAAAAACAATGATACACTCATTAGAGTGTGTCTCTAGCATATCCAACTCACAGATGCACTACTTTAAAGTACAAAGGCCTTTAGGTAATAAATAGACCAAGTCGCCCAAGGCCATAATAAAATAAGGTAAAAGGGATTGGCCCCTTTGGAGAACGTTTCATTTTCAAAATCCTTTACAGAACTGCACTTGTCCTAACAGCTATGCAACATGTCAATAGTTGCAGAATTGTTTTGTAATTGTCTATCACACTTGAACTTGTTTTATGGCATTTATCCAGGTTGTTTTCTCCTGACTAGATCCTTGCTTTTGTTGTATCTACTCTCAGATGTACATCTCTTTGGATAAAAGTGTCTGCTAAATGAAACTGTAGAAATTGTAATTATATATACAGTACTGAGCAACAAAAGATTTGTGCGTTTTAGCTGTTTGGATTCTTACCCATAACCTAGTTGTCACGGGGGGGTCTGGGAACCCAGGCACGGACACAGAGAACAGGCAAAGACGGATGGAGAATTGTACAAGGAGTTTATTACCAGATAGAACCAACACAGGATGAATAAGCAAAACTGAAACAAACTCAAACTCGGAATATATGACAAACTAAACCAAGGAGCTGAATATAACAAACTGGTGGTAAATGAAGGAGGGAATAGGTGAAACCAAGACAAACCAAACTACATACAAAAAAGAGCAAAGCTACAAAACCTACTAAAACTCAAACCTACTACTGAGGAGGGAACCAAGGGAAACGGATCGGAATAACTCAAACTACACTAACAAAACGGGGACAAAGAGAACAGACTAAAACCAATACAGATAGCTCAAACTAAACTGAGGGAGGAGAACAGAAAGGGAAACCAGACTCAATACAGAAAATGGACAAGATTAGAAAAACTAAGGCATAACTCCAAGTACACACAGAATAACCACAAAGGACAACAGGTGCAAATAAACTAATGCAAGACAAAACAAACGGGAATACTGACTTGGCAGGCAGTGGACAGGACAGGGGCCAGGAGCAGGGATAGGCAGGAGTGCAATGATTGGAGGCAGGTGAGCTGCCTCCACAGCTGTCATCAATCCCTGCAATCATGACGACTGCAGGAAGAGCTGAACTGAGAGAGTGAGAGGGAGACACACAGGGGATCATGACACTAGTGCTATCTGGGATATATTTTAAGTACTATTTTCTGCAACTTTTTCAATAAAGAATTCAGTGTATTACATTACCACAACAAAAAGTCCAAATCCAATTTCTTTTAATTGACAGTAGCACTCCAAATGATTCATACACATGCCAAATGGAGAATTATAGTGAATTTGTATTTTGCCAAGTTTAAGTTAACAAGTTTATTCTGGCTAAAAATGACACAAACAAGTGACAAACAATAGGAAGATGCTGTGATGTTATTGATAAAATGTACTGGGTGTTTTATGGGCAGTCCTTTAGGATTGTGTTTTTATAGTAAAGGGGCTAATGTCATTTAGACAACTTTTATTTTCTTCGGAATTATTAGACCTTTACCTTAGCTTATCTTTCTTGTTAGTTTGTTTATTTTTACATTTTTTTACTAAAAATGCCATGTCCAAACTTAATTAGTAGAGACCAGCCTTGTTCAGATTCTGCTGGAGTGTCTGCTTGAGATGTTGGTATCAGAATTATTCAGATTCGTCAGGTTGGTTTTGGTGTTGATCCTCGGGATTCTTCCTGTCCTCTTACACAGTCATTTCTCCCAGTGCAGGGGTCACTTTTGTTTTCCTACCACGCCCTTTGAGGTTTTTCACAGTGTGGAACTACTTGTACTTTTTGATTATGTTTTGCACTGTGGCCATCGTCACTTGAAAACACTTGGATATGGATTTATAGCATTTCCCTGTCTTGTGAGCAGCCACAATGTGAAGCTCTGTCTCAGTGATGAACCCAAATAGCATCTTACCGAGCTCTTTGATTTCAGCCATGACTTGCAAACGAGCAGTACCAAATGGAGAACTACTGTATTAGCTGCTCTCAGTTTATAGTGTATTAGAACCCTTTAGAACATGTAAGACATAACCAGCACCATTTTAAATGCTATAGAAGCTACATTATCTCAAAAAACTGGAGATATTTTCATGGTATGAATCATTATGGGCATAGCAATTTGAGTTAAAAGGTAAATAAAAGAGAGGGTTATAATTAACATCTCTAACACAAGGCCTTACTGCCTTTTGTCACTTGTTTATGACATTTTTAGCCAAATCAAACCTATTAGTAAAATAAAAATTGCGATAAATCAAAATTTGGTGTTGGTATAATTTTGGGCTTCAGTGTATTTGCACAATAGTCAAACCAAATCCTTATGTTGCATGCGTAAGTTAAATGGGTCCACACCCACTAGTAAATGTATCCTATAATGGCAGGATCCGTGTTGTGTGATAGAAGGGCTACATGTGAAACTTTTAAAAACTACAAGGAGGAAACAGAAAACTATCAGTCAAATGTTAACGCTGTTTCATCAGCAGCTTCATTTATGAGGTCTCCGCTGTAATCTTCAACTGTGCACATAGTTGGCCAGACCACATATGTGTCTGCATTCCTCCCAGAGCCACATGTCTTCTGGTGGGAGGTTTTGTTCAACAGAACTGCAGTCATCTAGAACCTGCAACAACACAAATGTTCTCAGAGATATTTTTACAAGAGGGTTTTTTTTATTTTATTGAAACTAATCTACGTCACATTAATCCTCTGTTACAGTCAGAGCCAAAACTATGTTGCTAGGTTGCTAAATTTTGGCCTCAGGGAAGATGACCTCAACACAATAAAATGCCTGAAGTGTAGGCCGTCCGGGGAGTGGCGCTGTTTAGAAATTATGATCAAGCAGAGGGCCTCAATGCAGTCCAACCTGAAATAGCTCTGGCTTGAATGAGTGCTACTACAGGAACACACACTGTCAAACACCTGCAGGTACAAACAAATAAAGTGAGCTGTTGGTCATTCATTTTTCATTTTCTTTTATTATACATTAGCAAATCTAAGTATAGTTACGCAGGAAGAGAAAGTGAGGGAAAAGTCATACTTCTAATTAACCAAAGGTATTTTTGAGGCTTCATATCAGGCAGTAATGTCTCTGTAGTGGAAAAGTGTTGTAGCGTGGATGAAACGTTCCTAATATGGATTAAATTATCAACCAAAATATAATTTTATCTAAACTTTAGAAAACTTTGCTGATGCTAAAGTCACAGTGAGAAGCAGACTGAGGTCACTCTCTCATGCAGCAATATAATACTTCTGACCTGTTATCCTTCTCGATCTTGTAAATCTCACCACATTCTAGTATAGTATCCTAACCAGGGTGTTTCTGTAACCTAATCCACATTTTATTCAAAAGTATCAGCCTATACCTGGCAGCCCTGAGAGCTCACTTGGCACGATTTAGTAGTACAGCAGCTTGTTGTGCTGCTTTTTGAGCCTTTGCCAGCATGACTTTAAAGCCACGAACCACAGGCTGAGACAAACACAGGTCACAAAAGAAAGCAGCACAACCTGAAAGGTCACTGGAAATATGAAAGGAAGCTGACAGTCAAAAAACAAACATGTAACTCTGATTAATCCATTAATTACATTTGTCACAACCGGTAACCTGCTCATTCAACAAGGTCTGCCGGCTCTTTCTGCAGCTGCAGTTCACTCAGAAAGAGTGCAATGACATCAATATGATGTCAAGCACATTTTCCTATATTAACTGTCATTGGTTCCAGATGTTTGGTATAGCTCACACTGAAGTCACTCCACCTCTCCATATAGGACAAAGAAACAGCCGCTGTCATGTCTTTGCATTTGAGATGTGCTGGGAGGATATGATGTCCATCCTGGGACGTGTGTCCATGACTCCATGCAGGACATTCCAGTATGTGGCTCAGCTGCAGGATGTGGCACAGGATACAGTACAATAGAACTGGAAATAACTCAGGCATGTAAAAAAAAATTTAAGCAAGTCAACATTGCAAAATGTACAGTGCCGTTGCTGCTCCCTGTTTTTATCTTTCCTATCAGACAGTAATTATGACGTCATTGTGGACTCTTCTTCCACTGTGTAAATTTACTCTTTGAAAAGATGAATCTCTCACCATATGGAATGTTTCATCGAACCAGACTCTGGGTGAGGTCATTATGTGTCTCTCAGGTCACTGAAGGCTTTGTTGTTCTTTTGGTCCTACTCTTCTCATAAAGTTTTTTTATTTGCTTTACTGTAACAAAAAGCCACTGATTTATTACAACTGGTTCAGACAGCTGCCACTCCTGTCACACACAAAGAAAGGTGCACATTTTATTTGGACTGCAGGTGCAAACAAGCGTGAAGGCATACATACACAGCTGAAAGCCAAAGAGAGGATTCTAAAAACAGAGTAAAGTAAAGTCTTAGCCCAAACCTCTTGTCTAGATACACAGAGCAGATACACTCTAAATACACAAATGCTGTCAAGCAGTAAAATGACATTTAAATCACATGCACACCTGCTGCTGAATGGTGTATCGCCTCCAGGAACGAGGTCAGGATCCAGTTTCAGTAAAGTCTGCACCGACCTGAGGTGGCCTTCACAAACCAAACCAAACTCAACCTGGATCCATTCCACACCCTCCTGCTGCTGTGTGTCTATACATTCCACACTGACAACATCCTGTTGTTTCTACTGGTCAGGTTTTGTCTCACCTGGGTGTTTATGTCTGCACCTTTCTTCACCAGAGAGGTGATGGTGTCTGGTTGGACTCCTGCAGCTTCTTCTGACAAAGCCGCAGAGTGATCACTGCCATCAAACCCAGTGACAGCAGGCTGAAAGGAGAACAGTCTCTCTTAGAGACACGAAATGTTTACGGGAATGTAATCATCTATGGAATCTGTCATGGCCTCTCCAAATGACAAATATAGAGGAGCCTGTGTTTCCTCTAATGCTAGGGGTGGTTCCTCACACATTAACAACTAATCTAACATCAAACCCAATGAGTTCTTCTCTGCTTTTAATCATATCCAAGAATTTTATAGATTGAATCATTTACAGATGATGTAGTTATGGACTATCCAGCACGGCCAGTTGTTACAACATCACAAGCAACACACTCCAGTGGAAGTGTGTTGACTCATTTGCAACTATGTTCATTCATCATCCTCTCAATTCATTGTCTCTCTAGGCAGCATGATTCCACCTCCTTGAGAACTGCTAAGACTTCCTGTCCATTAAACGATACACCCAGAAATGGATTTTACAGCTGCCGCTCTTCCTTTTTCTTTGTTTCTCATCCTCTTTCTTCTTCCCCCTCCAACTCTCTCCTTATCAGCAGGACACTGGCCTCGAGACAGGTTATAAACAAAGGATAAACACATACTTTCCTAGATTAACAGAGAAGTGGTGGAGGGGTACTGAATAGAAACAGTTCAGTAATTGGAATGACCACATACACATTCCCACGTTTAAAAAAAAATCCTAATCATATGTACACTGTCAGCTCTATATTAGCTTGTACTAGTTCCTCTGTTAGGCTTTAAGGCTCACAATACAAACATTTTAATGTTTATCGGGTTTAATGGTTACCATATTCAGTGTTTTAGTTGTGTGAGTTAGTGTGCTAACATTTGCTAATTATCAGTAATCACAAAGTACAGCTGAGGCTGATGGGAATGTCATTAGTTTTACAGGTTTAGTTTTTTGTCATATATGCCAGTGCTACATGAAACATCAGGGGATCTACAAAAATATCTTGTTTTTTCAAGGGGACATGAACGTGGATAGCAAATTACGTGACAATGTATCAAGCTGTTGAGATATTCCAGTAAAAGACACACACGTCATCATCATGGTGGCACTATAGGAAAAATCAGGGGATCACTAAGCCATAGTCAAATGATGCTGCAGCACAGAATGGTCTGACTAAACCTCATTATCATTCTGCCATAAGGAAAAAAAACTCACTTTTATTTCTTTAAATCATTCACATTTGTTTTTGGTGGAGCTGAGCAAAGGATGCAGCAACACATATCCTCAAAATAGTGATGGGAATTATTTTGGTATAATGTTTTCATGCAGGGAGGCAAGCACTGTCATATAAATGACTAATTCACAACACAAAACAAAACACAACAAAAACAGCAGGGCTGCCTTACTGCACAATCCAAATCCTTGACAACAAAGTACATTTTCAGCACGTAGGTTGCTGAGATTGTAGTTTTTGTTTCCTGTAGTACACAGTTGCATGTAGAAAGTGAAAGGGGAGAGTAAGCCAGATGAAATGCATGGCCAGTGACAGGCTTAAACCTGCAGTCTACTGTCCATCTGGTGAGTCAGACTACCAAGCTACAATTTCCAGGGCTGACAAATAAACCCAACATCAAAGTACAAAAATCTGCAGTTTCTCAAATGGCATCAGCTCCACTAACGCCCCACCTCATTGTTCATTTTTGGATTAGCTGGGAGTTAGGTGAAGTCAAAGAGGGTTTATACATCTTTATATACAGTCTATGAGGATAACCAAACTCGGTAGAATTTATCCGATGAAGACCATAAATGCACGTAACACTTCTACATCATGGAGTTGTTGACATGTTCCAGTCTGGACAAACCAGTCAGTATTACCATCTGTAGCCATACTGCTAGCGTGTCTAAAAACCATCCAGGGTTTAGGTCTGTGCAGTACTGTATGTAGTCACGTTTACAAAGACCTGTCAGCACCAGTCCAGCCCCACCTACCATTTGAAATTATGCTTTTAGGTTAATCTTTAAAGCCTTTTGTGGTGAACTCATGCTTTTGAAGTCATACAGAATTGCTCCACTTCTGCTTTGAACATTTTTTTGATTACTCCCATCCACTGTTACCATTCACTCACTTAAACCAATGGTTAGAGGATCATTCAGACCAGCTATAATCAGCTACTCTGACATTTTATGACACCATGTACTGAGGTAGTTAAAGCTTATTATTGGAGCTCAGTGGTTCTCTTTACTGTCAGTTTCTGCTGTCTGACACATGTCACGCTGGATGGTTGTTGAAGCCTTGGGCTGGTATCTGTTAAAGCTGCAGTGGGGTGTAAATGCATTAGCAGAGCCCTTAATTTGATAAAATGCACTGTTTACAGTAAAATCTCTTAAATCTGACCCCAGGTAAATCAGAATATGTCTAACATTCATATGTAACGGCTTTGTGTTGGTTATGAAAAAGAAGTAGTGACACATTGTCATCTCTTAATGGTAACCTTATTCTGACAATACCAAGTGATAAAGAAAAACCAGTGTGATAAGCTGCCCGCTCCAGCTCCTAGGAAAATAGAACGGAAGCTAAATGGATGGAAATTGTAAAAAGAGGAGAGGTGAAAGAGGCAAAATTAATTTATCAAGTGGAGGGGTTTGAACTTAAACTCAAACTTTGTCAACAGATACAATTTATTTAGAGGTCATGCCAACTAGGTTTAACAAATACTTCATAGTGAAACAGATTTTGTGTGATTATAACAACAGGTTATGCATGACTTGGTTACACATACACAGAATGAACAGTATCAGTTAAAACTGTAAACAAACCAGATTTATTCACAGCTATCAGATCAATCTAATCAACCTTGTTGTCTACGATATGTTTACCACAAGAGATAGTGTGTCTTTTTTCCCCTTTAAACGACAAAGGTTGGTTTTGGCTGACATTGTGTTATCACATAAACCATAGCAGTTGCACTTTGTGTGTTTGACTCTCATGTTCCTGGTGATGTTTTGAGAAGGTGGGAGGGCTGCAGCTCTGGTTCAGCGTTCGGCCAAGTTCATGTTTCACAATCAAAGCTGTCAGTCACTACAGCAACAGGCAGCACATGGAGGGAGTGTTTTTCTGAGAGCTGCACAGGTTAATAGAGAGCAGCAGTGAATGCTCCCTAATGGCATGTAGTGCAGCAACTATCTACAAACTGAGTGAGCATGAACTTGGATGCTTCTGCCCCAACTGCTCCTCTGTCAGCCTTGGGTGGTGCCCGAAGGGAACAATGAGGGATTGTCTTCAAGTCTTCATTTGAGCTGCTAGGTTGCCTCACTTCCTTTAGTTTGGTTACATCAGATTCCATCCTGACATGGCTATTTTAGGGCCAGGAGAGTGTGGAGCAACCCTTAAAGGAAAATCACTGTATTTGGCCTCTCCGTCTCTCTCTCCTTTCAGGGTTTAACTAAACAAAGGCTGTAAGGTCCTATCTTGGAATCTCACATGGCCTTCCTCCAACTTCTCAGCCAGGTTTCCAGATAAGGACTCTCACTAAACCACAAAGTTAAGACACCGCACAGCCAGGCTGCTGACGTAATCTAATTTTGTCCCATTGTAAACGGTGCAAAAGAGATTGTTAATGAAGCATGAAAAGAAAGAAAAGAGTGAGTGTTGGCACCATGCTGGCAGGAGAAGCCGTTCGTTCCTGCAGGCTTTGAGGCTTTGTCCTGGCTGTCTTATGATGCTCCACTCTTTTGTTTGTGTTACTCGACTGCGCCTGCATCAAAGGATGGCAGGACAGGCTTTGCAATAATCATCCTCACCCAGTGCTCCTATTGTTTGGTGACATCCTCATTACATTAAAAAGGATGAAGAAGTTTTCTTTGTTTCCATCCAAGCTTATATGACATACCAGTCTGTGTTTACACAGAGAGGTTGGCTGTCTGATGTCGTTCCAATGTTGAAGTGCTCTTCTGTTAAATTACTACGACATCTTATTAATCTTTGCACTAAAAATGTCTGTAACTCCATACATGATTACCATTCCAGATCTTAAAAATAGCCTGTAACAATAACATTTAATTATCTAGTGCTTTTCATCTTCCACCACCAAAGTAATTAGGATTAGGGGTGAATTCTTAATTCCTATAATTAGGCTCCACCTTGTTTCAAGTTCCAAACGTCACCTTGTGTGTTTCTAAGCAGGGCCGGGTTAATCAGTCAGGGGGCCACTGGGCAAAAACATGTCACGGGCCCCTGCTTACTGACCATCCATATTTTTTGCATATGCAGAAAATATTCATTAGTTACTTTAGTCTAGTTTGTCTAACAATAAACAAGACTAAACATTACTGATAACCCTTTTCCACCAAGCTGGTCCCAGTGCTAGTTCTGAGCCAGAGCCTGACTTAGCACCGTTTCTTTGTGTTTCCACCGCCTAAGCACCGGCTCCAGGTTCTAAAAACTGGTTCTTAGCAAGCACCAACTCTTTGCTGGGCCAGAGCTAAGAACCAAGTACGTCAGGGGCTGGGGGCGGGGTTATCATGACCAACAATCAACAGTGGAAAGGGACACAGAAGCAGTAATTTGTGTCCTTTTTTTGCCAGGATGTCCCTGGTCGGATCGCAGATGTATTGGAATGACTCCCAGGACACACGGGAGTTTTTCACAACTGTTGCGCTGAAATCTGGTACAATTGTGTCCCACCAGTAGTGTGATCGCGGATGTGCCGGGGCAACAGGCGACCTCCACCTCACAATCAGCCTTAAGACCATCTATAAAGATAAACATAGATATTATCATCAACTTATTCTGGTTGTTTAACTGCTATGTAATCAATGCAAGCATAGTCGTTATACAGTGACGCAATGGTGTGGCTCTAACTTGGCTCCTTGCCAATGGAAAAGCAAACAGGTTCTTAGGAGGTGCAAGATTTGAATCAACTAAGCACCAACAATAGCACCAGCACCAAACTAGCGTTTGGTTCTTCTTGGTGGAAAAGGGGTATGAGAAATATGCACCATGTAAGCAAAATATTTACTGAAATAATAAAAGTTATGCAACTAGATTTTCATCCGGCGCCCCTTTACAACGAGAGACCTGAAGATTTCCCCCACCCCCCCTCTCACCCACTTTCAC
>OMNN01086444.1:0-52830 GCA_900302755.1 Chromis chromis
CATCAAACAATCAGGAACATTTTGAGGAACATGACAATCACCCAAGATGTTGATTTGACCTCCAAAATTCCTAGACCCCATTCTGATCAAGCATCAACAGGATGCAGTGGAACATGTTTGATTGACAGAGGCCCCACTGCACAACCCAGAGTACCCAAAGGATCCACTGCCAACGTCCCGGTGCCAGACCCCATAGGACACCCAGAGAGGTCCTCTTGTCCATGTCCAATGGTTCAGAGCATTTTTAACCACATGAGGGGGACCAACACAATATTAGGGAGGTGGTCATAATGTTTTGCCTGATCGGTGTATGTAAACATAATTTCTTTCTCTTGCCTATTAATGGTAAATAGCTCCAAGAACTTTAGAGTTTCACTGACAGCAGCTTTTAAAAATGTAGAAAATAGTGGCAATAATTCATGAATAAAAATATTGTTTCTGTTATGATGGAAAAATGCAGAGCAATGTACAATGTGACCCATAATAGTACAGGTAATTTCAGCCCCCTCAATGTCTGTTGTCAGTCTCTTATTAGCAACAGAGTATAATTTATTTTGCAGATGAGCTTGCAGCTATTATTTAAAACCTGGTCATTATTTAAATACCAGCTTTTACTTGCTAACTTTCGATGTGTCAGTTTGGATATCCTCATGCTCGGTTGCTTGCGACTGTAAAAGTGCAAAATGTTGAGCTGCGGAAAGCTGTTTCTTTCACTACAGCTTCATGTAATGTGAGAAGTGCAGAGGAAAGACAGGAAATGTAGCAGAGATAAATAAATAAATAAAAAAAGAAAGAAAATATGAGGGGTAAAGGGAAATTATTTTTACCATTACCATTTAGAAAGGCAGTGACCAATGCAATTTTATCTGACCTCTGAACAAATAGGCTTGTGTGTTGTTTTGAATGTGGATCAGAAGACAGGTCAGAGAGATAATTGGTAAATTGTGAATAATAATGCCAGGATGTCATTACGGTAGACTTTGGGAGAGAATAACAATGAATAACATTTCTCTTGTTAGCACTGTTGTTGTATTTAACATCCTTGCCACACATTCAGGTGGAGGAGCAGTTGTGGCTACATGGAAGGAAGGATGGTAGATTCTTAGAGACACGGAAGTAACAGCTGATGTAAAACAAGAACAGAATGGTACAAAAGAGTGAATACTAAATCTGAATTGCTGTTGCGGTTGTAAAAAAATAAATGAAATAGAAATGGTTCCACGCTGAGGCTGGTGACAATACATCACATAAGCAGCAGATGACAGATTAGCCTGTTCTTAGTTTCCTCATTTTAAACCAAAAATCAACATTTCTTTTAACTGTGACTGCTCTGTAATTACTGTAACCATGACGATAAAGGTTCTTTCCCTAAACCAAAGAAAGTTGTTTTTGGGCCAAAGCTTGCAAATTGAGAGCTAAACCGTGCCTTGGTGTGACACGTCTATTGGAAAAGCTTATTACCGCAAAACCTTTTTCACCTTTTTCTTCTTGTTGTTTTTTTTTTTTGCATCCCTCCAGTATTTACATGTCCTTGTAAACATGAACTCACCTTGACACACTGACAGGCACAGCTTCAGGAATCAAACGTAGCAAATAGGGAGAATTTTGCCAAAATACTGAAGCAAGCTTTTCAAAAGCTTAGAAAAATGTTGCTATTACCAAAATCCAAATCTGGTTGGAAAACAAAATGTATTAAAGGCGCCGTGTTTTGGCTGTTTTGCATGTTTCTATGAAGGCCTTCGTTCTTCAATATGCAGCAGATTTGCCACCTGCGAATCTGGCAATCAGCGAATTCAATAGTCTATTCTGTGTTCTTGATGAGAAAAGATTGTGGAATGCTGTTAGCTGCGCCATTCAGCGGCAGTGGCTGCACCACACACAGAGATGGAAAAGAGACAGAGAGAGAGATACCACCAGCTGTTGTTATGGATATAGTAAATTTGGACTTGATACCCCTCTGTCCTCCACACATGCACGCAACGATACACATTTCCACGCTAACCTCCTCGAGCTGAGGCTGTGTGCTCTGTTGTTTTCCGACTATTCAGTGAGCAAGCGAGCCTGCACAGTAACCACGGCTTGTTGTGATGCAGAGATCAGTAGATTCCAGCTGATTCATTGATTGAATCTGTTGGAAGAAATTGCTCTCACAGTGCGGCCTTGTTTAACTAATATGCCACCATATGACAAAAACCCTCACCCTTATCATTAAACCCTTATCTGTGGAAGTGCGCCGCAATAAATACATGTGTGCTATTAAAGTTTAAATAGAACACTGTTTGCTCGGCCCAAATCCGACAGGATGGCGTATTTTGTGTTCAAGATCCTAAAGAAAGCCTTTACCGTTCGAGGCCAATAAATCACAGCTGCAGCTTTTTTTTTGCTCATTAATAACCCCAACCTGACCTCTCTAACTCTATCAAGAGAGTATAATAAGGGTTTGTTTTCCTGCACAACAAAACATTTTCTGTCTGCACTGACTGATTGAAAGACAGATAACAGTAAAATTAAAGTGCCGCCGCAAAGCAAATTGCTATAATTTCTGGAGTTTTATGGAGCAAGCCCTGGTTCAAGTCCAAACAGAGACTTTTGTTGATGTATTTCCACAACTCTCTCCTCTATTTCTCTGTAAACTCCTCTACCAAAGGAAGGAAAACTAAAATCCCAAGCTATCATCTTTGTTCAAGATTGTACTTCCACTGTCATCAGATTACAGTCATTATTATGCTCTTGATCTATTCTCCATCCTAAAGCAACCGGTGTCGTGTTAGTTAGCTAGAGGAATCAAAGAGTAAAATGAAAACATCTAAATGAAACAATACAATTAGCTGTGAATCAGTTAATACCATGTAAGTTGGACACATCTGGGGCTAGTTTCACAAAGATTTGTAGATCAGTTGTTGTGCATGGCAAGTCTTAAAGCCCTGCTCTGATTAAAATCACGTGTTTTTTTTCCCCTTCTTATCATTTTCAAATGGTGAAGTTTATATGCTAAAAGGCACATCATGAGCAAAGGATATAGTCAACGGCATGGCTTAGCATTTTCGCCTTTAACTGCAGTGTACTGATGACACTCTCAAAGACACAGATAAACTGAATTACTCAAATATTACAACTAGCCATTGACTAGTTTTCCAAAGTCATAGGTGAGCAGGTGTGGCAGCTATTAAACTATTACTAAAGAGGTGGGGAATTCATAGATCTGCACATTCTTGAGGAAGCAAAGATGTACAAGAATTAGATCAAAGCCATTTTAAGGTATAAAGGGCATATTTTAATTGAAAACAAACTTCTAATTATGTATATTTCATGCATGGAGATACGTTTTTAGTGATCAGTGATCATACAGACAGACATTATTGCTGGTATGTTGTACTTCCATTTAACAAAACTGCCCTGCACTTGTCCCTGATAAATGGCAATCACCAGAGCCCTTCATCACAAACTTTAGACAGTTTATGAAAACACATGCTAAAATAATAGCTTCTCTGTTGCCAAACAAAGCACTGCTGTGTTTCTGCTGTCTGAGAAAGCACATCTACTCAGTCAAACAAGGGTGAACTCTGACCTGCAAGTCAGCCAGACCAGTGACCTACTACCTGCTGAGAATTGAGTTTTTATAGATAAATGGTAAATGGTCTGCACTTAAATAGCGCATTTCTACCTCAGTGGCACTCAAAGCGCTTTACAATGTGTTTCCAGTGGCGCCATGTAAGGTGCCTGCCTGTATTACGGAGTAGAAACAACTTGAAATAAGAATGAACCTTTCTTTGTTATTATGAAGGCTTTTAGTTTGTAGCTTCAGTGCATAAAAAGACAACATTTATTTATTGTTTAAAACCACTGTTTTGTTTGTATTTTAGTCTTGCCCAAGGAAACTTCAGCATGCGGAGGGACCGGGGATCGAACCGCCAACCTTGCGATCAGTGGACAACCCGCTCTACTACCTGAGACACAGAAACTTGTTGCACAGCAGTGAAGGCATTGTCACAACTGCTTTCTTCTTTGTTTCTTTCTTGGTGGGTCCTCATTGCTTCGTAGATTACATAACCAAAGCTCTGGCAACGTTCATCACAAATCTGACCCTCTGCTCTTTGCCCTCTTTTCCATGAACTGAAGAACATCTTGTATGACTTAATTTTTCATGCGAGCCTCCTGTGTAGTAACATCAAACTTTTATCACCTCCACATGATCAAGAACGACACCTTAAATGCATGCACTGCCAAAAAGCACCTTCACCTTGGCAGCACAGTTAAGCACAAAAAAAAATACACAGCATTAATACGTGTTGACGCATTAAAGTCTGTTTGAGGCTGACTGCTGTTGTTCTGAGGTTTTACGTGTTACTACGAGGAATACATGGCACAGTCTGACAGCTGACAACAGCAGTCTTGTCTTCGGCGTGAAAGAAAAGGTGTGAACAAGTGCTTTTAAGGTGCTGACATTGGTGGGGTGCAGAGTATATTTCGGGGTGAATGTTTTTATCACGCTCGCTGTGTTGTCCTGTTCTGTATTCATACGATGTTTTGTTCCAATCAACACAGCCTGGCAATGGCAGGTAACACAAATACACTTACATCTGCTGAAACTGAGACTGCTCTGTGTCGGGCTTTGGTTGGTAGCTATTAAAGTTTCATGTGCGTCTAATGAAACTGCAGTATGCATGGTATTCCAGCCCAAAGCATACAAAGTCTCGCTAAATATCAGAGCTGAGACTACAGTCAGTGCTTGTTTCACTGCTTATTTAACCGCACACGACTCAGACAGCTAAATGTAATACAGAATAGGCTTTGTGCAGAAGAACAGAGGGAAGCATGCCGCCTCAAAAACCACCATTAAGAATAAGGTTGTAATGTCAACCTGCACAGTGACAACCTGAGTGTCAAAATGTGTTAGAAAAAGAGAAACATAAAAGACGTGATTGAGACAATACAAAAATAAAGTGGCAGTGCACTGAAAAAAACATTTAATGCAGAAGTAAGCACATGTCACAATAGGGTGTTCCTGACTGCTTAATTCAAACAAATGCACCACAATGATGGAGAAAGCCACAGTATGCACGCATTAGACAATAAATTAGCATAAATGTGCTAAAAAGCAAAAGACGGTATTCTGTGATTTTTGGCACCCATACTGTGACTTTTCGCACACTCTGTGATATTTTTGGTGCTGAAAGGTAAAAGAAGCCTATCTGTTATTTTGATAGTTTGCAGTTTAGACCTGCGCCGTGTTGAAAGTGATATGAAAATGTTAAAAGGTCCGACCTAGGAAGTTTTCGTCGCAACTTTTATTGAAAAAATCGGATTAACAGAAAGAATTGCAAAATTAGTGCAATTGAATTAGATATTGTCTTTTTTTTAGCCCACACTCACATGCACGCACACACGCACACACACACACACACATACACTCGTACACCAATCAGCCACAACATTATGACCACTGACAGGTAAAGTGAATAACACTAATCATATTGGTACTATGTGTTCTGCTGGAAAACCTTGGATTTTGGCATCCGTGTTGATGAGACTTAGACTCCCAAGTAAACATTGTCCCAGAACAAGCCCACTCCCTCATACAAATGGCAATCCCAAATGTCACTGGCCTACCCCCACAGGAGCACCCCACCACATGGCAAAAACATCAAACAATCAGGAACATCTTGAGGAACATGACAATGCCCAAGATGTTGATTTGACCTCCAAACTTCCTAGACCCCATTCTGATCAAGCATCAACAGGATGCAGTGGAACAAGTTTGATTGACAGAGGCCCCACTGCACAAGCCAGAGTACCCAAAGGATCCACTGCCAACGTCCTGGTGCCAGACCCCATAGGACACCCTGAGAGGTCCTCTTGTCCATGACCAATGGT
Organism: Chromis chromis; assembly: GCA_900302755.1. Taxonomy (NCBI): domain Eukaryota; kingdom Metazoa; phylum Chordata; class Actinopteri; family Pomacentridae; genus Chromis; species Chromis chromis. The sequence goes on from OMNN01086444.1 coordinate 5,875, forward strand.
TCAATGGTCCTTGACCACATAAGGTGGACCAACACAATATTAGGCAGGTGGTCATGATGTTATGCCTGATCTGTGTAGTGTTATTATATCTTACATTGTGTGCACCTGGCTGAATTTTTGCACACTTTCTTGAGTTCTTGAGAGGAATGAAAAAATCTATGGTAATACTTGCATGTTTATTCTCTTCATGGAGGTAAAACACAAAAGGACACCAAGCAACAGGAAACCACCATGGTCTGTCAGAAATATGTTAAAAGCTCAGAATCCATTAGTTTGACGAGCACTGCTGCTCTTTACCAATTATCCAAAATTATTCGCTTTAAATCAGTTTACCTCTTGTTTCATACTCACATGCTCCTCTTTCTGTACTTCCATCTCCCCCTGCAGACCCCAAGTTCGTCGCTGCCCACCTCATCCCAGACAACGACGACAGAGACAATGATAAAGTGTATTTCTTTTTCACTGAGAAGGCCACAGAGGCAGGAGACCGGGAGGGAGCCATTCACACCCGAGTCGGGCGAGTGTGTGCGGTGAGAAAAATCAAAACTGTTTTTACTTAACTTTTATTTTTGACCTCGTAAATGATCATGTTTCTATTTAAAGCTGCTGGCTTTTTCTCGCTGCTATCTAATCTTGCAAATACTCTTTGTTGCTCAACTTTTGATATTCCCCACTGAGATCTTGCATCAATAAAGGATTAAACATTGATAAATTACATTTTAAAAGCTCAATAACAAGAAACAATGTCTTACTTACCCAGGATACTCCAAAGAGTTCAGTTATACACAGAAACACAAAGAAAGACTGAAGGATTTTCTGTTGCTATGACTGAAGCCAGATGGTCAGGTGAGCTTCACAATGCTGTTTTTTTGAGGCCATACAAATATCTGATACCAGGACGGAGACATCTGTGGAGGTGTTTCACATGAAGAAAAAGGTTGCAAAGGAAACTTGGAGTCCTTTGAGGCTTCTTGAGGATCTGTTATGCATCTCACATTTTGAATCAATGTCAAAGAAAAGACGCAGACACATGGAGCTAGAAGAGCCAACTATTTGATTTAGGAACCTTTTTCTTCATGGTCACAGACAAACATATGCAGAATTTATTTTCCAGAAAAAGAGGTTTTATGGGTTCATCCTCTTATTATGACAGTTTTGTGGGAAGACAAAGGTCTTTTGGGGCAATCAGATATTTATTTTTCCCCCAGGGCCTGTGAAGGCATCGTGACATTCAGAATTATCTGATATTTTATTATTTTCTTCTTCCAAAATGCTCACAGCTGTCAAATCTCCCAACCATGATCTCCATGTGCTCTGCACGCCCTGTAATGTTATTTCACGCAATGATTTGCTCTATAAAACTACATGTGCTGTGTGAAAAACACGCAAAACAAATATACGTAAAAGAGTACAGACAAATACACATGGGTTTCCTTGGAGACCGGTAGACTGAGCCAGTAAAGTTTGGGCAAACTTCTCAGACAAAATCATCAAATTTAAACTTGCATCCTCCTTTGTATCTCTGCTACTCTTCTTCCTCTTCATCTATCTCTTTCTCTCCCTCTTCTTCCTCTTCATCCATCTCTTTCTCTCCCTCTTACATCTATTACAGTATTTCCTCTGCAGCCCTCGTTTTCCCCCTCAGGCAAATCCGAATACTTGTCACCACTTCTCCCATGGAGCTGCATGCCAAGATGTCAGTTATCACTGCTGATCCTCATTACACACACAGACACACCATTTATTCTCTGGAAAAGACAAGGAACTATCTACAGGTTCTCTTTGCATTATCCATGTTGTCTAATACAGCAATATAAAGTCCTACACCACTATGGAAACAGCACAACAATGACTAAAAGTAGAGAGAATTTGGGAATGTCTTCTGTTTTAAAGCCACAAATCACAAAAAGACAACATTTGAAAGTTGAATTTCTTGGATTACCAATATTACATGATACATATTTTATTTGCTCTCATTGTTGTCTAAAAACAATGCACATTTTACACTTCATGCTTATACTTTTTCTACTTTTGTTTATATTTTAGGACATACTTTTCTACTTATGTTTATCTATACATTTTTTTGTGCTGCTTAATATATCTAATACTTTGAATGGGAGCAACTGTAAAGCAATTTTCCCTCTGGGATCAATAAAGTATTTCTGATTCTGATGCTAATTGTGATATATTTGTTAAATATCAAATACACAGACATCAGCAGACACTTGATACCGTACTTGCTGGTGCTCTGGTCTGTACTACATCCAAGTTCACTTTCAGCTTGTTTTCTATTACCTTAGCTGGTAAAGTAAATGATGAATTACACTGATGCAGCACAACTGACTTGTCCAACCAAGAACATTTCACTGTTTGGCCCCACAAACACACTGAATGCCTTGTTTGTATGTTATGGATCACTGTCTGTCTTTATTGTCTTTATTGTCCTAAAACCATGAATAGAATAAGGCCTAAAGTCCTACTGTGTTTGACCCCATATTGATAGGAAAGTCTTAAAACCTGGAGTCAGTCAGAACCTTCACCTCAGCCATTGTTTCATTCCAGATGCAGTGTGCTGCAGTACAGAGCCAAAACAATGAATGATTAGTATTTGGAAATAAATATGCAGCTGTGTTTTATAGATTTTTTATAGTTTTTATGTCTGTATTTTCTTCCAGAATGATGTTGGAGGCCAGAGAGTGCTGGTCAACAAGTGGAGCACCTTCATCAAAGCCAGACTGGTCTGTTCTGTACCAGGACCTCACGGCATCGACACACACTTCAACCAGCTTGGTGAGAAACAAAGAAAATACACAAACCATTCACAAGAGGATTTGCATTGTCACATGAACACTTGCAGTAACTTGCAGCACCGTTGCACAGCTACATTCTCTTGTATGCACACAAAAACACCAGTTTACACGCCGCATTAACAAAGACACTAACCAGCATCGTCTTTATGTAAAACAGAGGATGTTTTCCTGCTGAGGACCAAGGATGAGAGGAACCCAGATGTCTATGCAATCTTCAGCACCATCAGGTGAACACACATGAAGCTTAATGCGTTTTTATCTACTTTAATCTGCAGCTTTGGAAATAATTATTAGACCACCTGCTGTTTTAATTACAAAGTCTGCACAACAGGCTTTCAACACTGATAATTTAGTTTAGAATTCTATCATAGTGGGTACATTATTACAGCATTTTCTGAAAGACATGAAAAAGTCATATGATTATTCAGAACATGATGTATTAAGCTGCAAAAATGTCAAAATCCACACTAGATGGCTGAAAAACTTTATAAATCCCCATTATTTTGTGCATAATCTGTATATCATAGATTATAGATAATCCAATCAAAATGAACAATGCCTAAAAGACGAGAAGACAGTGAAAGAATCATTGTTAAACTGGCTTTGAATAAGCAAAACAGTGTCTATTACAACTTTAACAAGAAAATGCAGTGTAGCTTCAACAAGAACAGCAAAGTAAGAAACTGAAAAAGTGGTCACAGTGGTCAAATAATTATCACCAATACTGCACCTTGGTGTGCTTTGGGGGGGAAATTTATTAGTTTAGTTGTTTTTCCCTGATTTAATAGCAGTTAATTAAAAACACAATGAGACATTTATTGTATATTTCCCTCCTCTCCTCCACAGTAATGTCTTCCAAGGCTTTGCAGTGTGTGTTTACCGTATGGCCGACATCAGAGAAGCCTTCAATGGACCTTTTGCTCATAAAGAGGGTCCTGACTACCAGTGGGGGGCTTATGAAGGCAGAGTTCCTTATCCAAGACCAGGCGTGGTGAGTCACTGTTTACCAAGTATATCTTTAAATCTTAAATCTACTCAAATGTTGTGGTTACCCAGCTTTAACTGTGCCAAACATCCTGTGAGAATACTGTTTACTATGACCTTACTACACACTACTGCATGGCAACAATATAAGGAAACATAAGATGTTCTACTCCCCATATGCTGATGACACACAGTTTTATATTTCTGTATCCTCTGCTGTTTTTAGTCCTATATAAGTAGTTTGGACTCATATAACACTTCTAACTTAGTGGCTTTACAACATTCACCCATTCACACACATTCACTTTGGCATGCAGAGGGGATCGAAGCCCTAATTGTAATCGACCATGCGATTAGTGGTCACCCTGCTCTACCACCTGAACCACAAGTCACCCATGCCTTTCAAACATACAAACTGGTTACTTCTGTCAACAACATCAATCACTGTCTAGACTTTTTCATAGGAGTATCATATAAATGTGTCAGGTATAGCTAAAAGGGGTTCATCTTTGCTTGAAAATTGAAAAACTGATGCTGAGAAACTCTTTAATGCATTCATTTCAAACAACTGCAATGCTACCTTTGTTGAATTAGGAAGGCTTAAGCTAATTTAAAACACAGCAAACACTGCAGCCTCCACAGTGACAATGATTTCAACAAAACCTGTACATTATACCCTTCTTGAAAGGGGGTTGTTGTACAATGATGCATTAGTTTTAGCTAGGTTTTTCTAACAATTCAGCATACTTCAGTCACTATTGAACTTGCAAAGATTCCTTTCTTAGGGCGACATTTTGGTGCTTGACCTTCATCAGGCAAATATTTTAGAATACAATAGAATATAATTTCTTCATTGTCATTGCAATTGCAACCAAATGAGTCAATCCTTTAGTGCATGATAAATAATATAAAGTGCATAGATAGTATTAGGTACTCAGGTCCAGACAGTCAATGTCAGTGTTTAGTGTTTACCAGAGTTCAGTTCTTTTTTGTCTATTCATTCTAATAGATGAAGGTCTAGTCCAGAAACATCAAGTTAATACATGTATCTTTGTAAGTTACACAGTGTACAGGAGTCCTCATTGCAACTTTTTTAATCTCATCCTTCTACTACACACTTACCTCATGAAATAGGTGTGCAATGAATTCCTTTGTTGATGCACAAAACTGAAACCTAAGAAAACAGAAAACAACAGGCAACCACATGCAAAGTCTTTTTGAATTTGCACACCTTTGTGACAACTTGTGTCAGCTTTATCAAACTTAAAATTGCTAATTCTGATATTTTTTTTGTTGACATGCATCAACATTTTCAGCTTAAAAACATGCCACAACACCTATTGTCAAGGCAAACTATTGTCAAGAGTCTTGACAGTAGCTCGCCTTGAGGCCTTGGTTTCCAGGTGTATTTATCTTTCACCAGTTAAGCTGTGCAGGTTTAGATTCCCCCTCACCATATCATCTTTGAGCCACACCCAAACATGGATTGGTGATTCAAATCCAAGGTTGACTTATGTTAGGAGTGTGGGGAGTCGACACTTTTCCAGGATTTTTATTAGATAGAAAGTAGCCTGACTCATTCCTCAAATCTCTTTTCTAACTTTCCTAAAAACTAGTAAAAGCAAATTCTAACTGTTTTAGGACTGATTTTGTTGAATGATGTGATATGTCCACCACAGTGGAACACACAGCACAAGTAGGAAAAAATATTAAGGTAAAAGAAAAGCATTAAAAGCATTAAAGATGAGGTGTAGAAAGTTTCCATATCAGTAAAGTAAACCACTGGTGCAGCTGTGGAGGCTGTATACAGCACAGACCTTCTCCTGGTTTACATCCCGACTCTCAGCGGAGCTCCGTCATGTTCTCTCAACCACATCACTGTAACTCAGCCTTGTTATACATACAAACACACGTGTTTCAGCAGCACACATACACGATTACACAGCAAATGTGATTCCACCTCATTACCAAAGTGAATGGAGGTCTATGGAGGCAGAAGGAATATGAATAATGTGAGAACACAGCAGACACCTCTGTGGTTTCACTCTGCTGACTCTCTGATTAACTGGAATGTTTGGCCTCAAACTGAGAGTAAAGCAAGAGAAAGTGGGAAGAAGGAGGAAATGGAGGAAGAGAAGAAAGAGGTGATGATTCAGTGCAGGCTGCTGAGGAGGCACAGATGGTGGTAAATAGAGGGATTGTTTCTTTCTCTGCAGTTTTAAAGTTAAAATATTCTCCCTAACCTCATATTAAACTGTGTCAAATTACTAATAGCCCAAATTTGGCTCATGTGCAACAAACAGAAGCTTAAAGTCCCTTTCATTATAAGATAAGATAAAACTTTATTAATCCTGAGGGACATTCTTGTGCCAGACATTGCTCAGATAAAACAAAATGACATAACATAAGAAATGCAATGCCTAAAAAGTAGAAAAACGATAAGATTTAAGTACAATACAATACAGAGAGAATATGAATAAGGTAAAATAAGACTAGAATAGAGCAGTAAAAGTTAATTCTGGCAATTATACTGAGGTAATAAGTAATAAAATAATAGTAACAAAGTAGTAATGAAAGTAGAATGGTCTTTAATCTGATTTTGAACTGGACTGGAGTGAAATTTGCACTCTTAGGTTTGCGTTTTCCCAGATCTTTTTTTCAATGATGCAGATATGGATGCCAGTCTTACAGTGCAATGTCTTTAGAATACGTTTAAGAAGATGACTTGAAGAAGCTTTCTTTACAAATGTCATGTGAGATAAATGGTTCAATCTTTAAAGTAACATCACAGATGATAATGAAATATTGCGCCTGAAAATGAGATATTTCATATTATACTGACAATGTTGTACATGAAAGCAAAATATTGCACATGAAACTGAAATATTGCACCTGAGAAATCGAAATATTATATACTTTTCTTGGACTTTTTACTGTACTAGATTTAATCTTGCAACAATGCAGATCTTCAGCTTAATGTAGAGAGTTTTGTTAGCAAAAGCTCATGAGATATTTCATCACACAGCTTAAAAGAAACATTATACCAAATCCTTTAAGTGCTGGAGACATTGTGGGCTTTCTGAGGCAAATCACTGTCATATATTTTGGTCCCTTTATTAATTTCTTTCTGGCAGGAGATTCATAATATTTTTTTAAAAGTATTTTGTTTGGATCTTCCATTTAAACTACAGACCTTGTGACATGTCATCAGATAAGGTTATCTCTAGTTTTAGTTATTTATTACAGATTTTAAGTCCAGAAATACCCACAACAGATGATTGGATTGACTTTATCTATGATATTTTCAAAATGGAACACATTACTTTTACTATCAAACTGCACACAATCCAGCCTTTTTTAAAAGGTTGGATTGTGTGCATCACAACTACACAACCATCATTTGTGTAATGTGAATTTTCTATTTGTTCAGTAGACTGATATGCACTGATATGCACCTTTTATTACTTATATGAATGGTCCACATATGCTTCTGGGCTTATTTAAAGTATTTAAATAAGCTCAAAACTGTATTTTGCACACCGCTTCAGTTTTTGCCTTACAAGAATCTTAAAATAAGACCTAATCTTGCTATTTTGCAATACTCATCTTCGTTTCTTTGGTCAAAACTGCCAGGAATGTAAAATAAAAGTTTTACCTCCTGAGGTTAGAGATAATTTGAGACAGGTTTTTGTGGATATCTCCTGCCCAGATATTTTTCGTGGATTGAAATGTTACTGTACATGATTTAAATCTGTGTCAGAACTGATCCTGCAGCAGATAAAATGATGGGGTACTCATTTTATTGCAGATTTACCAGAGCTTTAGTCGTAATCCACCTGGAAACCAGAATGGAATTTAATAAAGATGCAAGCTTTGCGATGTATCTGCATGTCTTTGCCATCCACACTGACATCCTTTTTCATCATAAAAGCCTCATTTTTGATACACAAACCTCATCTGTTATTTTTATCTTGATTCTCGTTCCATAAGTTAAGTTACCTGAGAAGTTCTCTAAGATTGGGAACTAATTTCTGACACGATGAATGTTTTAAATCAGTTCAACTTTATTATGCTGTAATTTCAATAACCAGCAACATCCTCATATTTTCCTGCCTCCTTTCCACGGTTCAGATTATATTTAAAGTGCCATATTTTCAGGTGTTTGTTTTTATCAAGGCGTTGAATGTTGAAGTTAAACAGTTGTTAGATTGTTAGTCTGTTTAGGAATTTTTAATGCTTTCTGTGGTTGAAGGAATCTTATTGCAGAATATAGCTGAATAAATTAGACTTTTGCTAATTATTCATCTTTGTTATCAGTGTTGCCCGTGTTAAAATCGATCCAGGTAAGACTGCTTATAAGGTTTACATTTTTATGACAGTGGTTTTTAAGGTGAATAGTTTGGCATCACCATTAAAGACTCATAGATGTTATATTTAAACACTTCTACCACAATTAAATGTTTGAGTTTCTGACATTGCAATGCATTTACACCAACATGTACTTTAAATTTCAATGTGTAAATAGCAGCATCTGTGCTATTTTAAGTTAATTAAACTGGCTTTACTCCAAAATGTCATCACACATTCAAAACAAAACAAAATGTCATATTTTGACATGACTTTAATATTTCTTTGCATTTTGTCTGAAAAGTCCCATTTTCATATTGTGCAATGTGAGCTAGACCTCACATAAGAATAAACACTAGTGCTTCCACATGAAAAATATACATAATTTAATTTAGAGATTTTGTAGAAAACCAGGAGGATAGTCTTCTGCAGCTTCACAGAAAAATAAATTCTGCTATTTTTCTCCGGTGTATAGAATCTATATTTATAATTTCAACCTCAGTGATTCTCCTCAGCATTGTTGTAATGAATCTTTTTCTTATCTGCAGTACAGAGGGGCCTATACAATATATACTGTATTCATGCATGTAATTTAATAGAGGAATTTAATAGCTCCCTTCCAAACTTCTCCCTCTCATTAATTCTCACTTGGCTCCCAGTTGGAGGCTGAAATCAGTCGACCTGCTGCAGCAAAGTTTTGATGAGAACAGACTTTGGACGTATTTCACTTTACGTGCAAACAGATGAGTAATTTATTGAGCAGTTTTGCAACAGATTGACATATCAAGGATAAGTATTGGCTGTTGCACAAGTATGATAAGCCAATTTATAATATATGCAATAAAGAACAAGTTGTTATCTGTTCCAAAGATACATTTACATGAGAGTACGGTTAGTTTCTGTGTGTAGGTGATTTTTAAAAACTCTCATGCCAAACTTATTGTGAAACACACACTTACTTACTTTAAACAAATGTACATCTTTACCACTTCGGGAAGCATTTCAAGGTAGTGAGTTGGAGAACCGAGCTTACACATTCCACACTCTGCAATAAATTATAACCAGTGCCATTTATTAAAGCATACTCCGAGGAATGCATTATTATACATCAATAGTTTTTGAGTGTAACCTCCCTGCACAGTTCATATCCCCCTTCTGAAATTGAATCCAGACCATCGCAGGGCTTTTTTTGTGGATCAGTTACTGTTGTGATAAGGAGTAACAGTATCTCTAACATATGGAAATACAATCTGGAATAGCAATATTAGCCTATATGAGTTTTTAAATACCTTCAAATGATCTTTTATGTGTAGGAGCATCAATCTCAATTAAATTTCTTTATGTTTCTCATTCGGAATTTATGATTTTTGGCAAGTCTCATCTTTCATTTTAGTCAGTTGCTGCTGCAATGTTACTTTTCTTTACTCATGGTGGTTCAGTCATCTAAATGCCTTCAACATCCCGACCACACGTTCATTAAATTCACAGTTTTTCAGTTAGAGCTGCTTTAATTTCTAGGTTTGTGTGAAATTTTGTATGAAACTTGCAGTTTTGCCCTTTTCTGCTCTTTCGAATTCAATCTAGTCTTGCCTTCTTGCAGCAATCAGTAAAATTTCAAGTGACGTGCTTGAAATCAGTCCCAGAAGCTCTTTTTTTGTTTGTTCATGGTGTCCATTTGCATATTAATACCAGACTGGGAGCTCCGTAAGGATAAAGTCTGACCCTCCCTCCTTATTGCTGCATTCCATCTATTAGATGCACTGCAGGTTGCATCAGGAAGGCAAAAGAATCATAAATCAAGTGGCTTTTCTGAGGAAGGTAAAGCAGCTTTGCAGAAAGAAACAAACAAGTCATGACTCGTGGTTTTGGTTTCCATCAGAGCCAATCGTTTGCCAGTTTTCTTACCCACCGTTGTGTTAAATGTGTAAAACAGTTGCCCTGCAGATTTGTGAAAAAAGTAGTTTTATGTGACAAAGACTTTGGCTGCTTCATGGAGAATCACAGCTCTGAAACTCAAAGGTCATAAACTTCAGTTATTTAGGTGATGCAGTTATCTCAGCCCAGTTCTGCCACATTTCATGTTGTCACAGTTCCACAAATGGTAGATTTCTTTTACCAGCTGAGCTTCTATAAAGATGTTTCCAAGCACAGAACATTAAAACAGTGGTTGTGAACTTTCATCCAAAGTTTTCAGGCCCAATAAAACTGCTAATGAGAGTTCTTTGAGTAGGTTTTAACACCATAATTAGGCCACAGTGCTTTTGGGAAAGCACTTTCTCGGCATGGTGGAAAATGGTGGGAATGTAGAGTCACTGTGGAAAAAGGCCAGATTTTTTCTTTAAACTCTTCCTTCTGCCTTGCTTCTGTTCCTGCCGTCTTCCATTTTCCTCCATTCCAGCATGCAATCAGTTGCCAGGCCAAGATTTTACCGATAAATACCAATTTTGTCCTTTGTCTCTCCACATTTTTATTTGTCTGCAGTGCCCCAGTAAAATCACCAACCAGCCTGGGAAAGAGTTTGGCAGCACGAAGGACTTTCCCGACTCGGTGCTGCAGTTTGCTCGAAGCCACCCGTTGATGTGGCGGCCGGTGTTTCCAGCCCTGCGCCAACCTGTGCTCGTCAAAGCCAACATTCCTTACAAGCTGAAACAGATTGTGGTGGACCGGGTGGAGGCAGAGGACGGGCAGTATGATGTCATGTTCATTGGCACAGGTGAGGACATGTGACTCCATTCCTTTCTAAACTTAGATACCTGAATTTCCAATACCGAATCCCAGTTACGTCTGTTGGTCGACCGCTGAATTGTGTTTGTAAAATCAGTGATAAAACTTCCTTTATATCCAGCCCAGTGCAGAAACTGAATTATTGGGTCAAAGAACACTCAGGGCTAAAATGCAAAAGTGTAATTCTTGTTCTGTAACCTTTCATTCATAGTAATTGTCGACTTGTCTTCCAGATGTTGGTACAGTATTGAAGGTCATCGCCCTGCACAGTGGAAACAGTCTGGAGACAGAGGAAGTCACACTGGAGGAGCTACAAGTCTTTAAGGTAAGTTTTAGTCCATCAGATGTGCAACTTTCTGCTTCCTCATCTGTCCTTTTGCACAGCAGACCATTCATCATTAGAGATAACGTCTCTGCGTTTCTTAAATCCAGTTTGGAGTCGACAGATAAGAACCCAATGTAGAGTCCAGAAAGTCTTAATTCTCTTCTTTGCTTCTTGTCACATTTTTTGGGGCTTTCATTGTAAGTCTTCTCACAGGTCATGAACTTCCTTACTTAAATTATTTCCATTGTTGCAGGTCCCAACTCCAATCACATCAATGGACATATCTGTGAAAAGGGTGAGCTGATCTCAATGTAACAACAGACTTTAATGCTCACAGCGTAAATAAAAACTTGTCTTCATCATGACTTTTTTTTTGTTTCCTTCCTTCATCATTCCAAACAGCAAGCCCTGTACGTGGGCTCTCCAGCAGGTGTTGCACAGGTGAAGCTACATCGCTGTGAGACTTATGGAAAAGCATGCGCTGAGTGCTGCCTGGCCAGAGATCCTTACTGCGCCTGGGATGGATCGTCCTGCTCCAGATACGTTCCCAACAGCAAACGCCGCTTCCGCAGACAAGACATCCGGCATGGAAACCCGGCACTACAGTGTGTGGACCAGAATCTCAGCGGTAAGTTGGACTAAATATCCTTGTTTGGTGCTGTCTTTGTTCATGATGTGGGATTGATTTGCCTTTCTGGAATATGTGTTGCTTGTCTGGCAACCCCACAGTGATGGCACACTCTGTGTGAGGTAGTTTTGGTGCAGATTAAACAGATCAGTTAGGACGTTCCAGCTGCTGCATCATTTAGAAGTGAAAAGTAAAAATGAGACGGGAAAAAGAGAGTTGAATCATAACTGCAGACTGGAGATTAATGTAGCATAAAAAAGCATTTGACTTAGTTCTGCAAAGGTTTCTTATCCTGTATCTGTATTACTGACACTTTATAGAGTCTTCCTAATATCAGGACATTGCATATTTTTTCTTTTTCTTGAAAAAAAAAACATGTTGAGGTTAAGTGATTATTCTAAATTGTCCATAGGTGTGAATGTGAGTGTGCTTGGTTGTCTGTCTCTATGTGTAGCCCTGTGATAGACTGGCGACCTGTCCAGGGTGTCCCCTGCCTTCGCCTGAGTTGGCTGGGATAGGCTCCAGCCCCCCGCGACCCTACAGAGGATTAAGCGGTGTATAGGTGATGGATGGATGGATATTTATATGTGTAAAAACAATGAAATTGCCTACACTGTGTAATAATTAATAGATGAAAATGTATTTTGACTGTTTACTAGTGCTGCTCACATGTTATACACTGATGAAAACACATTCATTCAACATTTGTTGTAATTATTAAAGATATTGCTTTAACTTAGTCTTCTTAAAATTATAGAACCATAATTATTTTTCTCTTAATTATCTAATATTAGAAATATATCTACACTTTTAAACTTGAATTTAACAGTTTCATCTATTTAAATTCAATTTCCTTTTTTATGGTTATTCAAGTTACATGTTTTTGTACATTTACAGTCTGGTTTTGTAATCTCATTTATATTTTTGTGTATTTCAAAAATAAGGGAAAAAACTGTAAAATATAAAAGAAAAAGGTCATACAAATCTAGATTTTTTCCCACATTATGGTTTTAAGGTCACATTTTAAACTTTACTGTATCTCTTAGTCTTTCTGCATCCTTTGAAGGAGACTGTAGATGATGGGGTTTGCTTCTTGTATTGTCTTGGCATGTGGCTGTGCTATTCTAACTCACTCTAAACATCAGCTCTAAACATTTAGCTGTAGATGGGAAGAAGACTGTTTTGTATACTGTAGAAATCTGAGTTTCAAAGGACGCTGTTATTAGTAGAAGATTGTATAAATGTGTCTGTAAGATTCAGAGTCTGTGAGGCTTTTTCTCAGGATGAAAGCTAAAGACTGTTTATGTGAGGAGGCCGGTCCGTTTATCTGAAGCTGTACGCAACAGATGTTTTACAGTACATTAGAACAAAAATACATGTTAACTCGTCAGCCGCACATGTCCGTTTACATACAGAACATACAGCAAATGTAGAACACAACCTGGTGTTCATCTCTCACTCGACTTTACATCTTTTTGAGGCATTTGAGTGGAGACACCTACAAATAAGCTCAGACTTTAACTATAAGACAGAAAAAGACAAATGAAGGGGAGAAAATGAACACTGGTGACAGACAGACAAGAAAAAGAGAAATTAGGTCGTTCAGAGGCAGGAAAGGAAGAGTGTGTGAATGTGTGTTTGCTCACCTGAATGGATGTTTGGAGCTGAAGTGATGAAAGATGTTTCCCTCAAAGCCTGTGGGTGAACCTCAGTTTTACAAAACGTCTTTGTGCAAAGGTGTCAGTGAGATTTCAAGAGGCATTTTTTGTGTGTCGCTTAGACTGAAATTTCAACCTAAATTCCGACATTGTGTATTCAAAATGGGTACTCACATGATTAATGAACTCTCCTAAGTGCAGTTAAACTGTGTCTCCAGAGATGAGATTGATGTCCTTAAAGATAGGGCTGCTGAACTGGACTAACTAAGACTACAAACTGGGACATAAAAGTTAACTGTAACACAGTGAACACACCAGAACCTCTAAAATTGTATCTTGTTGTTTAATCTATGCAAACACCAGAGTGTGAAAACAACAAATAGCTGTGGGGTAATGTATAGGACTATTTTCCTCTGTTTCCAATCTTTATGCTAAGCTAAACGTAGCGTTCAGGCTCCAGCTTTATGTTGAACATGCAGATTTAGAGTGATATCAGTCAACTCATCTACATCCAATAATCCATGTTGAGGGATTGTATGTGTAATGGTAAATTACTTGTTTTGTTTATATATTTATTCACAAGATGAGAACATTAGATTTAAAACCTCAGGACTAAATCAAAAGGTGGAAAAATGCCTTCTGGGGGTTCTCCAAGGTGGGAATAATATCAGATGAAAAGTTTAACTAGCAATTACCATTGTATTAAAGAAATTGAATTGTTTTCTATTCAAAGTGTTAACAGGCACAACAACATAAAAACAAGATGTGTAGTTCCCTCAGTGGGTCACCCTACTGAGGATGTATCTAAGAGGAATCTAACCTCTAATCGAAGTTTATTTCTATAGCAGCTTTTAAAACTAGAGTTACAGGTGCCTTACAAAACATTTAAATGCATAAAACATTTGAAAACAACAATAAAACAATTTAAAAAACACCAAGACGGTGCAAACCTTAAAAGGAGCAATAAAAGATCAGAGAAAGAATAAAATGTTATACACCTGGTTTTCTAAAGCTTTTTGAACTGATAAACTGACTCAGCTGTTCTCACAGTCAGGGGCCTGTTCCACAGCGTTGGGGTTAAAACAGTGAAAGCACAGTTCTCTTTTGTTTTCAGCCTGGATCGTGGGATGTTTAACAGAATCTCATTCTCAGATCTCAGGGGTCACAGAGCAGAATATGGTGTTAAAAGGTCAGACTGTGTGGAGATTTAAAAAGGATCAACAGCATCTTAAATTGAATTCTGTAACAAATGGGAAGCCAGTGTAATTTTGCCAGAACCGGTTTATAGATCAAATCTTAATTTTCATTCTTTCACAACATTTCTGTTCCTCTCTCTTTCACCAAGAAGACCTTGATGTGAGCGAGGACAAGATGGTTTATGGGACTGAGAACAACAGCACCTTCCTGGAGTGTGTTCCTCATTCTCCACAAGCTTCTGTCACCTGGTTGGTCCAACGTGACGACCGCAAGGAAGAGGTAAGACTTCTATTGTATAACAAAAATTAACATCACCATAATAAAAGGTCTTGTATTCCCAGGGTGACAGTTGAGTTGCGTGGAATGAAACATTGTGCCTGAGGAACTGCCTTTAAAAGTGAGATTTGAGTGTGAATTTGGCACGTGGTTGACACATTTGACAACCATTTGACATATGGCTGAAATTAAGCGGTTATATTTCAAAGCAAAATGCACAATCGCCCTTTCTCCTGTATAAACAGTGAATTCTTTGCAAACCTTTACCACACGCCACTGCAACTGTCACTCAATGTCTACTGACTGCTGTGACTTAAACTTAAAGTCATTTTAAAGCGCTACTTAGAAAATGATGTTGCCGTTCGTGCCCACACCCCACAGTAATCATTCATCTGTTTGAGGTTTACGGCCCTCCGAGTTTAACTGAGTGCCTTGGTCAGCCATGCAAGTATTAAGGCATTACCACCCCTCTCCCATTTCCCTGCAAATAAACATTTGGCTGCCACTCTAGCCGACAAGGCTGCCATGTTTGTGTTGGCATGGAAGGATAGTTAGAGAAGCAGAAGGGTCGAGTCTACAGAGGGGGTTGATATAGAAGAGGGTGTAAATGAATAGAGGTTGTAGAGAGACTCTGGGTGGAGGTTAAAGAGGAAAGAATGTGAATGAGAGAAAAGAGAATGGGAGAAAAAGAATAAAAACCAACAGTAACTTGATTTCATGGTACATTCTTGCTGTTACAATTCAAGCTGAGAAAACAATACAAACAGCTCCTTTCTTTTCACATGCTGTGAAGTGAAGATTACATGCTTTTGCCCAAATTTTCACGTTTTCTTCATACTTTGTTTATGCTTTGTTGGGAGGTCTTCAATGGTTTTCTTCTCCAGACACAGCAATGTTTATAAGAAGGCGCTTGTGGTATTTAGTCTGAAGAAACATGCACTAATTCAGGTTGAAGCATGGTCACAATCCTAGAGGTACTGAAGGGCAAGACTGTGAAGGGACTATACTGAGGGCCAGTATTGGTGAATGAGTAGAGGTGATGGGAACTGGTGTGGATGAGAACCCTGACAGTAGAGTTTTGGACATGTTGCAGCCAATCCAGGACTTTACTAGAGAGTCCGTAAAAGACTCTTATTGTAGTCTAGGTAGGAGGTGACAAATGCATGAAAGAGTGTTTCTGTTATGAACGGTTCGAAGACTCAGGTGCAGAACAACAAGACTCGACACAGGATTTCCAAAAGACCAAATATTTTAATAAACACAGGAACTATTTAAAACAAAGCAGGGTTAGCGGCAGGCAGATGATCCAAACTAGAGACAGAGAAAACACAATTAGTTGTATGCATATGGAAGGTTGAGCTAGACAGAACAGAAGTCAGAAACTAACTGGGCTGTTCAACGGTCTGGTGGCAAATCATGATCAGAGTGAGGCTTTTATCCAGTAGCAGAGTGAAATGCCGCAGGCAATCAGACCCAGGTGCGCCTCATCAGCTGATTACCAACTGATTCCACCTGCCTGCATGCTTCGCCGCCACACAGTGCTCACGCCCACCTAGAGAGAGAGAGAAGAGGGAAGGGGAGAGAGAGGGCTGCCACTACCTGGCACCGGAGGCAGAGGGTGTAACAGTTTCAGCAATAAATTAAGAAAGTGAAGACTTGAGATGAGAGATGTTGCTGAGGTAAAAGGATGCATATTTGTGGATAGATCTGATTTGGTGATGTTCAAAAGATAAAGTGAAAGCCAGGGTGATGCCAGGGTTGTGGACTGTTGTGGATGGGCAGATAGCACTGCCATAAATTGCAAGAGGTAAATCTCCACCTTTCTGTAGCAGTGGCCTGGAAGCCACAACCATGAGTTCTGTTTTGTTGCTGTTAAATTTGAGAAAATATCCAGGTCCTGAGGTCACAGAGGCAGTTGTAGAGAGATTAAGGACAAAGTTGGGTGAAGGGTTTGGTGATATAGAACAGAGTGTCATCTGTATAGAGGTGTAAGTTGAGGCCATGCTTGCAGATTATCCAAGGGGAAGCATGTAGATATTAAATAAAAGTGGTCCAATCATTGAGCCCTGGGGAACACCTTGGGTGAAGGGACTAAACAGGTAGTAGGAATTGTAATGGTGACATGTATACAAATATGCCATCAGAATAATTTCATAAAAAACGCTGTAAGCTTACTGAAATTACACACCGTTTAACCTGTTAAAATGTGTGCATATGATATTTGACAAAATAGGTTTCTTAATTGTACATGCAGCTATTTAAAATGAAATACAGTTGTGAACTTTACAAAACATATATCACAGCACTCTGAGTGTCCAGTGACTCTCACAGCTCCTAATTTTCTATAATGGAATGACTGAAACACATGTCTTGGTCAACAGAAAAGCAAGCATAGATTTAGGTTCTTTCATAGATTTCTTATAGGTTTTATGGAAAATATTACTAAATCTGCTGGGTCAAAAATATACATACAGCAACTTGAATTATCATTTTTGTTGCACGTAAACCTTTGTTTACAAGAGTACATGCTTCTAACCATGTCTTGTTTGTGTCCTATGACCAGAGAAATCACTGCCCAATCTTAAACAAAACTACATGTTTATGATAAAATCCAAGTGAAAGTTTGTAAATACATACTGTTTTCTGTTATTCCTGAAAATTTCTTTGTGTTTCAACCACAAATGTCATCAAATCCTGTGAGGCCATCAGTATGTTGTTGCATCAGATATGAAACTTAAGTACAAACACATATTCTCTTCCTGCCACACTCAGGTGAAGTTGGATGACCGTGTGATGTCCACAGAGCAGGGTCTTCTGTTTCGTCGTCTCTTCCACCAGGATGAAGGTTTGTACATCTGCCGCTCTCGAGAGCATGGCTTCACCCAGACCCTGGCCCGCCTCACCCTCGAGGTCCTCCCGGGGGATACGGTTGATGAACTCATGGCCCGAGACAATGCTGGCCTCTCCGACTCGTTCAAAGACCGGTCTGGTGGAAGCTACCGGGCCTGGATGCCCTGTAGCACATACAGCAGGGGTGGTTCATCGAGCCAAATGAGCCAGTCGCGTTCGTGGTTCAAGGATATCATCCAGCTAATCGGACCGTCCAACCTGCCGCACGTGGAGGATTACTGCGAGAGGATGTGGTGCAACGACAAGCTGAGGAGGAAGCACAAGAGCATGCTAGAGAAATACCGCCAGGCTCAGGAGAGCGCAAGGAAGGCTCGAAGCAAGAGCTCTGGAGAACGCAACCGGACGCCACGAGATCTAAGAGCACAGGAGGGGTACTGAAAGCAAAAGAGAAAAAGTAGGATAAACAGAAGGATAGACTGAAAGTGGAAAAAAGACAATAATTTACGGTTCAGGAAAAGCTCAGTGGGGAAGCATAAAAGAGCATTGTAGTGGTTGAAACCTTCTTACTCAGATCTGTAAGACTATGGTAGATGTTTTGGCCATTAAACAGGATAAATTTTAGTGCATAAAAGAAAAATGAAAAATACTCTGAGGAAAGCACAACTTCATATAAAAAAAAACTCCTGAATGCTGCCTCGCTTAGTGTCGCAGCAGTAAGCGAGGCAGTATGTAAGAGGTTTTAAGTTTTTATGAAGTTGCTGTATAAAATTGATGTATGTATAGGCCGTGGTTCAAGCGGTCGCCCCGTAAAAGACAGAAGTGTTCACTTGTCTGGAAAGATGAGAGCAACAAGAGACTGCGATGCTGAACTGAACAGGTTGTTGCAGACATGATGACTTTGCTAAAGAGAAGAGGATTTACACTCTGAGGATGCTTTTTAAAATCTTGACTACCAAGGACTTCTGCTCCTCTCACACTTTTGCGCTTGTATAGTTCTATTATCACTGAAATGACAGGCACTGCTTTCATTTCTCAAGTCATTTTTCACTGAGAAACCCTTACAAAAATAGAAACACCTGTCGGCTGACTTCACTGACAGCAGACCTTGTTTCACGTTTGTTTTGGCTCACATCAAATTGTTCATTGTCTTTTGACACTTGTACACACACCTATTTCCATTACTTTTTTGGATGTGTTTCACACAGTGCAATCACTGGACTCATTTCCTTCCCACTTTGCCTTTAATGGCCCGTGTCTCTTACCTTTCTCTGCCTTGGATTTATTACGAAATGTTTGACTAAAGCTCATCACTGACTTTCCAGCATATTTATAAGAGAAACCAGTGAAGCACACAGGTTTAGACACTGATCTTTCCATTATACATTGACACACACACTCTTGCATAAGCTGGCTCAAACTGGGAGCTACAATGAGACGACTGTTGATGGTTCAACAGATTAAAGGCACATTGCTTTATTTTCACTCCTGTGGGCTGAACTTTCCAATAACAGCTAGAAACCTCTACTCACCAATCGTTAAAAAGGCATATTTCACAATGCCTTGTTTTAATGCTTTTGGTTACAAGACGTAGCAACTATTAGATCGTACTCTGAGGTTACAGACAATCTTTGATATTTACTTTCTTGAGAAACCCTAAGAGCTTCAGTAGAAGGTAAGTGGGCTTCTCTTTTTCATCCATTTGTCTTTTACTGAAGCTCTTTTTTTTTTTTTACCTGGATGACTGAGAATCTACATCTTTCTCAAGGAACCCTATACATCACCAGTGCAATGAACACCAAGTCTTACTAAGGAACTTCAAAGCCAGTCCAGCAAGAATAATCATTATTTTAACGATCTGTACATTTTTGCTTTTTTATTTTTTTAACCTGAGTAATTGTTTAGTCTCTAAAATGTCAGAAAACAGTAAAACATTACCAGAGTCCAAGCACACATTTACAAATTCTTGTTTTCTTTCCTAGCACTGATCAAAAAACAGCCACAAGAAGAAATTATATAACCTGACCTCTTTTTGGTGACCTCACCTCACACTTTAATCAACCACTAAACTCATTTTCCCACAGTTTCTCTGTGTACCGAAGCGTTCCAGCGATAATAGAGAGAACAATAGAAGGGGTCAAGTATAATGGCCTGCTCTTCTTGTGCTTTCTGCTTTGTAAATACTAGTTTTAAGATGGTTTATGGTTTGAACACAGTATAATCCACATGGTTATTGTCTCCAGCTTTGTTGTAAAAATATGACTTTTATGGTTTCTGATTCCAGAAACACATTCTCTTCCGAATTAACAGGTGGAAAAAAAGATCAGAGGGTCGAACTGAGTAGAAATGGAGGGACTGAAAGTGAAAAATAAATTGGCTTCAAATGAGGTGAAATGAGAGCCTTGGGGTTAAATTGGGTTCAGATGTGGGGGAAAAAAAGCAACACATTCTCCAAATTGAACAATAAAATACATTTTGTCCATGTCCTATAGAATGACACACCTACCAGCATGGGACGCCACTTGTCGGTGTGTCAGACAACAGTTACAAAGCTTTAAAAAATAAATCAGTTTACTGATCTGACACTGCTGTTGTTAAGTTTGGTTAGGTTCAAGCACAAAACAACTTAGTGTACCGTAGGGAAAGATTTTTGGGGGCTAAAATTTTATTTACATCATCATTGGTACAACAATAACCTCTTGGTTAAGGTTATGGAAACAAAATGTTTGTCATTAAAAGCTGACTGTTGGTATAAAATGAGAAATCAACATTTATTTCATAATTAATTTGTCCACACAGACTACTCATCCAACTGGCGTCAACAGTCACCCATCATAATCAGTAAGGTCAATAGAGGGCATAGTCACTTCACTGTGTTGTTTTTAGACAATTTGCTTTTTCTTGCAAGGACACTCTAAAACATTTTTAGAAATGGGGTGCAGGAAAAACAGGAACTGGGCAATGAAAAGGGATGTCAAGTGTCAGTTTCACTGAGGACTGCATGTGCTTGGGATTGAGATCTTTGGAGCTTCTGTAACAAAGCAACTTAAAAGCTGATCAGCAAATGTGTTAATAAAATTAAATTTATTTGAGACTGATTCTTTGAAAACATGTCACATGTTAAATTTTGGATACTCGAAGGCTTGGCATAAGAATTCTATTTGCACTGAACAAAAATATATATGCAGCATGCAAATGTTCTTCTTTTCTAACTTGGATAAACTTGTTTTGGTTAGAAAAGGGTTCAGTTTAGCCAACTAGAATAAAAGTTTTTGAGCTGTTCAACTGGTGAAGAGTTCTCACTCTTCCACAGTTATTCCACACCCTAGTCAGGTGTGGCTTTAAAGGACAACAATCTGATAGCAGTGACCAATACACAGACACTCCCGTACTATACAAAGACCTTAAAATACAGCTTTATTCAAATGAAGCAATAACACAGATGACAAGACAAAGACAAGGTATGAGCTGTTGGCCTGCTTGATGTTCCATGTCAGTTACAACCAGAGCCAGGAACTTAAAAGTCCTCAACTTCTTCATTTGGTATCTAAGAAACAGTTTCAGACAGCAGCAGCAGATACAACAGACAATTTGCCACATGTGTCCAACAACATGATCCTGTCCCCAAAAAATGTCCTCCAACTTCACCGAGTCTTTCAAGATAAGTGTGACAAAATTTCAGAAGGAGTTTTGACGACCTCATTAACTCTAGTAGTCACAGATGTGTGACTTGTGATTTCTGGTCTACAACCTTCACTTTGCCCATTATCATTTCCAATATAATTGTACTTGGTTGTTTCATGACGTCCATTCTGTTGTAGAGATGCTTTGTGTTGGTACCATAAATACTTACTGCCTTATGTTAAAAAGAAGGACTAAAATCCAATAAAATATTACATGCTGCATTTATATTTTTGTTCAGGTTATATAGAACATTTCATTATAGGTAAACTCAATGTGCTTTACAGCAACAAATGATGAAGTGTTACCACTATAGTCTGGATAGATCCTCTGATCCCAACATGGAGACCCAGTGCAGAACTGTACAAATACTGGCGACATTAAGTTCACCTAAACAGCAGCTGTTCACAACTATCCTGCTGCTGCTGTTGCGAAAATATGAAGGACATCCTATTAATAAATTACCTCCTGTATGTCCACATACAGAAGATGGTGTATCTATTCTGGGAGCCCTCTCATTGTTTGGAATTAGTCGGGAAGCAACAATAACACCGATGAACTTTGCAGCCTTTTTGTGACCTTCATGGCGTGTGAAAGGTTTCCCAGAGGAGAAATGAAACGAGAGGATTGTAGATGAGCAGAGGAAAGGAGTGAGGTGGTTTTTAACTGTATTGTATGCATCCCATAAAGGCTGCATATTAAATTCATAAAAATCCTAATCCACAATTCATCACCTTGTATGCATAATTTTAAGAGGTGACACAGTTTTACCCCTATTTGTGCAGCACACTTCAGCACATGTTTAACTCAAAGTTTATTTTCTTAGTGTGGAGACCGTGAGATTGGCTAATAGACTATACTTATGATGTTTTCTCTAAAAATATTGCTTCTAATGTATTGTTAAACTGAGAAAAAATGATAGGATGACAGGGGGAGAGTAGGGTAACAAAGTTAAATCTAAAAAAAAAAAAAAACCTGCCTAAAATGATTCTTTTCTAAGCATTTTATATCTTTATGTTGCAAAGATAGAGTTGTGCAGTTGTTGGATTTGCTTGAGCTTCTGTTTCTCCATGTTGTAAATAAAACTGTTTAATATGGAACTATCTAAACATACATGTTTCCATTTTACAACAACTGTCATACGATGGAACACTTTTGGTTTTTTGCTTAGAAAATGCTTTGACACTTATGTTGTAGGTGTATTTTAACACATATGGAATCAGTAGTTGCAGACAAAAATGTGCCGTGACTGACGAAACACCAGTTATCAATGCACGTTCACAAACTCATCACAAATAAATTCATCACATGCATTTTAGTTGTGTACAGTTGCACAGAGTGTGTTGTGGTATTGCATGTGACATTTTATATTTTTTACTTAATCTTATGACTTTCTGTAGCTAGTTGTGTTCAGTGCAGTTTGTCTTGAACTTTCATCTAAAACTCTGTTTGGATTCGCAGCGCTTGTTGCCTTAATGTCGAACTATAGTATTTGATGGCGTGTATATAAAGAACACCTGATGGATGTCATCATTCAACAAGGATTCAAACACTCAGCAGGTTTCACTGCAGCTAAATTACAGCAGGTGATTCCACTGATGAGCTGCTCCTCCTGATTGGCTCTTTGCTTATTAAGAGATACTGCACGTGCTCAGATCTCCACAGCTGTTCTATATAAACTAGACTGCAACTTCAGTCACTTTTATAATATCAAAGAAAAGACTGTTGTTGAACCAGTTGTGATTTATTCTCGACTATAATGCTCATAAACCTGTCATCAGTCCAGCTTGCACATAATAACTTTGACCTTGAAAGGTTCAACAAGCATGATTATGTCACAGAAAATGGTTCTCAATGAACTACAGGCAACACTGAACATAGAATTTAGGCTAAACGGCGCAAGAATCCTTGAACTGTCCCATCATTATGTTGTACAAATGTGCTGGTTGTGGGGTCTCTGACAGAAAGAGCCTAATTTAAATGTGTATTTATTTAAGTGTCTTTCTACTGTGCATGCTATAAACCTTGTACGCTATTTAACACTATTAAAAGTTGGTCTTTTTAACATGAAGATGATCCTTGACTGGGTATTTTATTTAGAGTATGCATGCAGGGGAAAGGATAGTCTCCCACTTTGTGTTTTGGCAGAACTAGACTAATGGCGCCAGTGACATAAACAGAGACAAACATCGGTTCGCTGAAACAAACCACTCTTGTAAACTATGGCGTTTCCTGCACTGAAACCAAGATACGCTCTATTTAATGCTGAATCAACAACGTGCGGACCGCACACCTGTAACAAGGCCATTCGGTACTTAAAGTCGGGGCTGGTTTTGCTGTATTTCCCATGACTGCTTTCATTTTAACTTGTTTTGGGGTTTTTAAGTGCAATTTAAATATGAAAACTTATAGGAATATTGTATACAAACCCCATCTTGTGGTTGGAAAGTACAGATTCCACACTGTACTATAGATATCTTTTAGCATATCTCAGTGCAAAAGTTGTATTTGTATACGCACTTTGTCTTTGCACAACTCTCAAAGTCTCCATAATAGAATGTGTGTGCAGGTGGTTTTAGATTTACAGACCCGGTGTTGGTCCATTACGTTACCCAGTTGCTCGGTCTGGCCATGCGTGTGATTGGAGGGTAATTGGGCTGCAACATCTGTGGGAACGTGGGATAACAATGGCCGCTTGTCGCTTCGGCAAACAGACCATCTCATAAAAATGAGAGCTGCAACCGAACCCACTAAACGACTTCACACCCCGTCAATTACTGCGACCGCAAAACACACAAATGCAGGGTGAATGTTTGCACATGTTTCTTGACACACAGAAGATCTGCGTGCATGATGCAAGCCCACAAAGATGTATTAAACTTCAAAATATCAATTCTGACATCAGTCTTCAGTGTGTGAAAGGAATGAAAGTGGCCTCAGTTGGAGACTTTACTGAAACTACTGATGTGTAGAAATCGACAAAAGCCAACCGAATCAACAAAAGCAAACGTCCGTTGCTGTTTTATCAAATTCCTAAATGTAAATACTGTGGGCTCATTAACATGTGCAACAAGTCGTGAAAAGAGTTTTACTTCAAGGATTAGAGTTGTTTTAAATGAAGAGTGTGATTTCTCTTAGTTGCCTGGTTCAATCAGTGGATTCAGGTGTTGGAGGTTGAGTTAATTGGACTTCTTCAAACAGCTCCACTCACTCTGTGTCTTTAATGTCCCGTTAATAGTTTCTCCCTTAAGGTGAATTTACATGTTCACCTACTGCAGCCACTAAAATTTACAAAAGATCTGGAAGTTATAGTTTTGGGGGCAATTGTCTGAATATGGTTTTATACACGTTTCCCTAAAAACTTCAGACAATTTCACTTAAGCAGGTGTTTCCAGTCAGACTCAGCCCCCGAAAAGTGTTGACTTCTTCAAGCTTTTTGTCAGAAGTCTTATTTGGTGAAGGTGTTCTGCAATCACAGGCCATACCCTAACAAGTTAAGTTCAATAATTTAAGGCTTTCTCAAGTCTATTAGATCACCTTATTTCCTTCATTTTTTCTAGTTAATTTTCAAGTAAGCAAGTTGATTTATATGCCATTAATTTAGTTTTTTCAGTCTGGCCCTTAAAACAATTCAAACTGTAGTTTGACACTTTTATTGTAGCAGTAAGTTATAAAACTTAGGAAAAAAAACCTAAACAATAGGTACCATCCATGCTGCACTGATTACTAATACATAAGTGAGTCACACTCATCACAATTCCAATGTAAGATGGAGGGGACAGAAATAAAATCCTTTATTCTTTGGAAATTTTACTGAAGTTCAGCTGAGACAAACAAGTTCCAACAGTATTAACACATTTAGTGGGATTCCTCCAAACTTGGCCTAAGAATAGTAACACTAAGGCCCAGATCTGATTTTTTTTTTTTTTTTTTCTGCTCATATGTGATTCTGATCTTTTTCTTTTTTTTCCTTAGAACAATGTGAGTACCATGAATCACATGGAATCTGATCTTTTCAGTTCTCATTTAGCCCTCTTTGAGGTTGACCTAGCATATGTCAGAGCTATTTCCTGTCTTAAAGGCCCTTTCCTTTGTCTGGCAGCCACAGCTCCTGTTGCTAATACACAATTTTTGATTTCTGCAAGCTGCACAACTTTGATCTGATCAACTTTTTGCACCTATAACATGGCAAATGTGTGTCCATTATCCTTTAACTGCAGGACAATGTATCCAGCATGATTACCTGTGGCATCACGGAAACAGGAGCTATCAACATAGTGAGATCAGCAATGATTGGTTGTGCAAATCCTCCCTTGCCTGCATACATTTTTTCTATTTCCATCAGTCATGAGGGGTTCTAAGTCGCTGCTACAGCAGGACTTGACTTTCTCTTTCCAATTCCTCCAGTAAGTGACCTGAACTGGACTAAGCAAAGCAGCAGCTGCTTTCAGAGATCTGTATCTTTGAAATGTGCCAATGCAGAACACCCTATTTAGTCTAATAATTGGTGTGCTGTGTTTCTAGTCACACTTCATTAGGCAGCAGCAGACCAAAGCTTATACAGGTGTCTAAGGGGTTCACTTCTGTGTTTATCTGTCTAAAAGGATTTTTCTTTTTAATGGAATAAATATTTATGCATAATTCCTGCAGAAACGGAGTCTTGTTTTACCTCCAACTACTGAAATGTGCAACCTATGCCCACACCTGAAACACAACCTTTTATAGTTAAGTGGACATTATTTCAGTCCTTTTATAACTCTTCCATATCTCTACACTTCATTAGAACATTCAGCTCTGTTCAGACTCATTATTCCTAAAAGAAACTAACAACACATCCATACAACAGTATAGACGCATATCTTTAGTGTTTATGAGGAATAAAATGGATTATAACAACCACAGCTACTACAGTCTCCAGCTGGCAGGCTGGAAGAAATAGGGCAATCCTCAACCTTGTAAAATGTTTTTTTATGCACAAACCCATGTGTACAACCACAAACAGTTAAGAGAATGCAAACACACCCTAGAGTTCAGTTACCTTTGGTGATGGTTGCTTCCTTTTTTCCCATCACTGCTGTATTTTGTTAGAACACTGACTAAATCTAAATCTATAGTTTGCATTATTTATCATTTGTTCAGCCAAATGATCTTTCATTTTAGAAGTTAAGGTTTTTGAAAATACATTTTATCAGCTGTGCCTCCTTACAGGTTTTCTTCACATAGGCATATTTTGTCTTATGTTTCCATATGGTTTCTCAGTTTAGTCATTAGAAGATCTTAAAAGTGCATAAACCTGCCAAAAATGTGTCAAAATAACTAATTTATAGGTTTAATGGTATTAAATTAGTCAATTTGGATATATTTAATAGACATAATGGCCCAAACTCAAAATGCTTAAATTACTTTAATAATGCCATGTTTAGCTGTTAATGCAATGTGGGACGTTTGCCAATAAAAAGCCTGATAACAACAAAAGTGAAAAATCGTTTATATGATATTTGACAGCAACAATGTTTAAATGCATACAATTATGTTTAATACAGACTGAAAAGGTTGCTGCTGAAAGCTGGAGGTTCCCAGGACAATAAACATCATTTAAAAGTGAGCAGGAAATACTGAACACGGTTGTTTTTATGCTCCAGCTGTTGCACGTCTGGAATAAAGTGTATATTATCTTGGTAGTGGTTCACCTTCCTTGTTTCTGCCTCCACTGTTTCCTTTAACCAAAACCAAAACTATGTGGCATTCCTGTTGCTGCTACTTTCCCAAGATGCAAGAAGCCACAATCCAGTGTTCCAGTGTCAGTTTAAATGCGTTTAAATCCATTTTACATTCAAAGTTGTTGGACGAAGCAGCTTTATAACCTGATTTAGGTTTATTGTAGCGGCTCTAAACAACATAATGACTCTGAAGCAGTTTTCCCACTCAACACGTTGGCCTCTCAGTCGACCTTTTTTTTTTCTTCTGGTGACTACAAACACGTTTCCTCTTGTTCGGCTTATTTTTATTCTGTTTCTGATCACACCCACTGGAGCAGTCGGAGCTCATTGATCCTGATTAGAGGCATAAGGTTTTCCTTTTATGTCTGTGTGCTGGAAAGCATCAGTCTCTCACTGACTGAATGCAGACCATACCTTGCCCTGTGCTGCTATTTCCACTACATATGTTTAATTACTCAACTGACATTGAATTTTTGGTTTGATATTTGTCAGTTTGTTCTGAGTGAGTTTTTAAAAGTTAGGACACCGTTGTTTATCTATTGTCACTTGCAAACTGTCAAACTGGATTGGATCTGGGAAAAGACTGTAGGAATAACACTCATCTACAGAGGGGAAAGTGTCTTTGCAGGTCACATCCATCGTCTTTGTTGACTGTTATAAACCAGGTTGAATATTTCAGAATTTCTCTTTTCACACGGCCTGACAGATCAAACCATTTAATCAACATAAGCTCTCTGCTGCATTTGTAGATAACTTTCTCTCATTTTCTGCTCCCTTTCATGATTATGTGTTTAGACAAGCTGTTATTTCAGGCCTATGTCTGGCACCAGATTATCAGTAATTGAAGGTCCATAGCTCTTTGGAGGCCCATATTTTACTGGTTTTCCAATTTTTGTATTCAGGATTTTATGTAAAACATCACAACTTTACAGGAAACAAATATATATTCAAACACTGTAATCTGGGTACAGTGTATTGTTTCTCTGAGGATCTGTTGAGTTTTTGAACTTAATCACTACCAGCCAGATCTAAGCAAAAACTAAGTGTATGCTTAAGGAACCGGCATACCTGAGCAATCCACAGGGAGCTGGCTACTGATGTAGAGGCTCCATTTTGACTGATGAGGATTAATCTCCAGAGATGAGGCCAGCTAGGATGGAGAGATGATGAAGTGACATTTCACTTTAGAACATTCTGTAGAACTTTCCTCAAAAGGAAAATATCCACGGTCAATGGTTAAACCAGGCAGCCCTGGGGGCTTAAGTCAGCAGCACTTTTTAAAAAATCAAGTATGAAAATCCACATGTATTTGTAGGCTGAAGGGGATGACATTATTTACATTCTGTCTTCACTCAATTATTTCCACATGCTACTGACTTTGCAGATATTGAGAATGGGCGGTACAGTGCTTATAAAAGTATTCATCCTTTTTCATCCACCAGTGGAGTTCAGTGTCCGGGTATATGAGCAGGATTGCATCACCTGCTAACGAGAATGGCAAACTCTCCTCCCTCATCACACACAGCTATGAAACATCACATTCTGTACAGATACTGAGTGTGTACGAGAGTCATTCACAAGCCTGACAGACTGTGCGTAAAAACTGTTCATTAGCCTGGTTGTTCTGGATTTCACACTTCTGTAGTGCTTTCCTAATGGCAGAAGTGTGAAGAGGCTTGGGAGTCTGATCTGTCCTTGATGATGTTGTGTGCCTTCCTGAGGACTCTAGGTGTCCTGCAGTGTGGGGAAGACAGCACCAGAGATGAGTTGGGATGTTTTAATCACTCTCTGGAGAGCCTTCCTGTTGCCGTACCACACAGTGATGGAGCTGCTCAGGACACTATCAATTGTTCTCCTGTAGAAGTTAGACAGACTTATGGCTGGCATACCAAACTTCCTCAGTCTTCTCAGAAAGTACAGCCGCTGCTGGGCCTTCTTTATGGTGTGGTGTGTGTTGTGAGATCCTCGCTTATGTGGACACCGAAGAACTTGAAGTTTTTCACCCTCTCCACCTCAGTCTTGCCTATGTGTAGTGGTGTGTGCAGATCCGCCTTCTCCTGTGGATCAACAATCATTTCCTTCTCTGCATCAAGGGAGAGATTGTTGTCTTGACACCAGATCTGCCACCTCCCTCCTGTACGCTGTCTTATCCCCCACTGTTATCATTCCCAGGCCTCTTGTATTGTTGGCAAAGTTGATGATAGTATGTGAAGAGTGTGTACAGCAGTGGGCTCAGCACACAGCCCTGAGGGGTCCCAGGAAGTTCTCTTGATTCAGACTTGTAGGTGAGTAGATGTAATACAGCAAGCGGCCGAGATGTGAATGGAGAAAGCAAAACCTTCATAGAGCTCAATACTAAAGAAGGCAACAGTACAGCGTTACATGGGACAGATTTTAAGGCATAGAGATATTTTTTTATGGGGAAAAACCTCTTGATATGCAACTTTGATACTCAGAGATAAGCTTTAAGGCAGGGGTCTCAAACTGCGGGCCACAATCCAGCATGTTTTAGATGTTTCCCTCTTCCAACACACCAGATTCAAATGATCAGGATCGTTATCAGGCTTCTGCAGAGCTTGATGATGAGCTGATCATTAGAATCAGGTGTGTTGGAAGAGGGAAACATCTAAA
Organism: Chromis chromis; assembly: GCA_900302755.1. Taxonomy (NCBI): domain Eukaryota; kingdom Metazoa; phylum Chordata; class Actinopteri; family Pomacentridae; genus Chromis; species Chromis chromis. The sequence goes on from OMNN01086444.1 coordinate 35,703, forward strand.
ACATGCTGGATTGTGGCCCTCGAGGACCGCAGTTTGAGACCCCTGCTTTAAGGACTTTAATCAATGACCAGTGATACTTTAAGATGACTAACAGCATGCAGCATGTGTTTCTGGAAATTATACTTTGGTATTATAATTAATTTGACAATAACAAATGTACGTTGCTTCGCACAGCAGTTTCTATCTATAGTTGGGGGAAACATAAGAATGGGGGGAGGGAAGAGAGGGATGGAAGTACTGAAGGAACAGAGGATGGAAAAGAGATGGGAGTAATTAGAAGAGGGAAGGAAGACAGGAGTACGAAGATGGCACAAAGGATGGCAAAATGTGGAGAGATGGAGGGAGCCGAGGAAATGATAAAGTGACTGGAGGTAGCGGAAGGCCTCGTGGGGAAACAAGGAGAGTTTGAGCATCAATCTTTTTAATGTTCAGTCCTGGTCATCCTCTGGGGGGGGAAAGAGAAATAAAGAAGAATTTTGTGGTGTGTCACAACCTGTTAGGATTCTGAACTATTGTTGCTGCAGCCTCTCAATAATACAACACATTATTCATTAGTGTCATTACACCACAATCTCGCAGGACACACAGTCAAAGCTCACACATTGTATGACCCACTTTCAACGGGACCATATATTATTTATCTTTCAAACCAGTGTCATTTATCACTCATTGACCCTCCTTGATGTTCCCCACAACCACAGAAACCTCAGTCTGGCTCATGTTGAAGGAATGAATGCATTCGGTCTGCCATGCTTTCTTCACTGAAACCACAGAAGAATTCCTGGCTTCAGCCAGAAATGATGCTTAATTAAAATGGTGTGGAAAATGTTTAAATCCATGAAGACTTGACTTTACTATTGGAAGGAAAGGAAAACGGTTTAGAAAGAGATTCCTCAGGTATTCCGAATAAAAAAAAACAACAAAAAAACAAGATTACACTATTTAATTACAGCTCCAAAGTTGATAACAGAAATATCTGGCTTCATTACAGCGTTGCTTAAACATATGTAGTAGAAAACCACTAAGGTGGAAGAAAATAGTTGGCTGAAAAACTGTACACAGCTGAACACTTTTCTACTTAATGATTAATGTAATTTAGTCAGATGATTAACTTAATCCCATGTGAGAAGTACAGAAAAAGGAAAACATTCTCTGACCTTTTATGATAAAAACACATGATATTTTAACTTTGCTAATGTTGTAATCTGTCATCAGTTGTTCAGAAAATGTTAAACTTCCAGTGATAAATAAGACGTTTTTGTTGGCTCTAAACCTTTACAGCAACATGGCTTCCATCAAATACTTTCTCATTAATGGAAATGGATCAATTGTAGTTAATTGCACAGATGTTTTATGTTGGACAGAATTTGCACCCAGAAAGTTACAACAGCGTGTTTAGTTGTTTTCCTCATCAGATCCAAGAATAATTCTTTGTGGTTTAAAGAAGCAGTTTGTTCTTTTAATCCCTTAAAAGATTAAAAGAACAAACTTTATCTTAAGTACAAGATAAATGCATACTAAAGATCAGGGCCCGTATTCACAAAGAATCCTAAGGCTAAAAGTAGCTCTTAGTGAATTTGGTTAATCATAAAATGTACTCCCGCTTTTCATCGTTTAACCGCTGGTTGTTTAGATGGTGCCCAGAATTGAAACAATTGCCGTGCATTCTGGGGAAAGCCCTTGCTCATCCGGAGGGACGGCATCCATCCTACTTTGGACGGTGCCTCCCTCCTAGCTCGCAATATGGCCGCTAGCCTTAGCCTCCTAGATTGACTTCCCAGAGTTGGGACCCGGGCGCAGAGTTGTAGTGTAGAACACTTCTCTGTCAATCACTCATTTCTTCCCAAGCTGTCACAAATCCAATGTTTAGGAAAGCAAATAGAGACTGTCTGTTCCCCGTACCACTAAGAATAGGAATTTTATAGGTGTGAGACCAAATAATCAAATAAAAATAGCCCAGTGTAGCAGTCACAGGAAAAGACCAGTTAATAAACTTTATAAAATGTGGATTACTAAACATCAGGTCAATTTCATCCAAATCTTTGCTAGTAAATGATTTAATTGGTGATCATAATGTTGATCTTCTGGCCCTTACAGAGACCTGGCTTCAGCAGGATGATTATCTGAGACTAAATGAATCCACCCCACCAACTCATGTTAACTTTCATACAGCTAGAAGTAGTGTCCGTGGTGGAGGTGTAGCAGTAATATCTCACCTGAGCTTAGGTATTAGCCCTAAAACTAATCTTGCCTACCACTCTTTTGAAATTCTGATGTTGTCAATTGCTGATCCTACCTGGAAGAACCAAAAACCAGTTCTATTTGTAGTGGTCTACCGCCCTCCTTGTCCCTGTTCAGAATGTTTAACAGAATTCTCTGACTTTCTATCCAGTGCAGTGTTGAACTGTGATAGGATTGTTATAGTAGGGGACTTCAACATACATGTTATTAGTGACTCTCTTGGTAATGCATTTAGTGGCCTACTAGAAGGGATTGGCTTTGTTCAGAATGTAAATGAACCAACTCACTGTCATAAGCACACCCTAGATCTGGTCCTAACACATGGTATTGAGATTAGTGACCTACATGTCCTCACCCATAACCCCATACTATCGGATCACTTTTTAATTACCTTTCAGTTTATGATTGAGGATTGTACTGCACCAGTGATTAAAACCCAGATAAAAAGAACATTATGTGATTGTTCTGTCTCAAAGTTTAAAGATATAATTCAGTCAATAAGTTTAAAATCCTCCTTACTTACAAGTCCATTAATGGCTTGGGTCCAGCTTATCTTAAAGATGCTCTAGTGCCATATCAGCCAACCAGAGCTCTTCGTTCTCAGAATGCTGGTCTATTGGTGGTTCCCAGGGTCTCTAAGAGTACAGTAGGAGCTAAAGCCTTTAGCTACCAGCTCCTGTTTTATGGAATCAGCTTCCAGCTAAAATTAAAGAGTGCGACACAGTCTCTACATTTAAGATTAGACTTAAAACGTTCTTTTTTGAGCAGGCTTATGGTCTGGTTAATTAATAATTTAAAATTAATTAAAGTGAATTAAAAACAGTTCAGTTTAGGCTGCCCTAGGAGCTATAATGCTGGGGGAACTGCAGTACACTGAGCCCTATCCTCTTCTTCTGGTATTCTATACCACCTGTCATTACTCATAATTCACATCACAGTGTGTTCAGTCCAATTCAGCCTGTGTCCCTTTTCCCCACTCCCTCTGGGGGGAGTGGCTACTGCTGCAGCTGTTAGTGGTCCAGAGACGACTGGACCTGAGCTGACAGCTGCCCATCTGTGCCCTGTCCTGACCTGTGACCTCGGATCCCCTCCGTTATCTGACTGACTGGATGTACCTCCCTCACCCATCCCCTCTGGATTTTGACTGTCACTACATCAGCTAATGGATGTGCATTGTCTGAGGCTATAGCCTGTCCATCCTTGGGAGTAGGATCTCTCCTTCATTGTTCTCCCAGAGGTTTCTCTTTTCCCACTGGGTTTTTTGAGTTTTTCCTTCCCGAGGAAGGAGGGTCATAAGTGCAGGTGATGCCTTGGACTGATCCATTGGCCTCATCAACTGTTGGACTCTTTAATAGACTGTTTGTTTACTTACAACATTTATTCCACCCAGCACAGTAACCCAATAATGCCTGAGTTGAAACTCATCACAACATTGCGATACCTGGCCACGGGTAAAATGCACCAGTGTAGCAGTGATGACTTGGGTCTGTCATAACCCTCTGTCAGCAGAGTGACCAGTCAGACCATTACGCCGCTTTCACAGCCTCGTATCGTTGCCCGATTTGTTCGCTTTCTGCTGGATGCTCAACCTCCACTCTCGCTTGGGAGTGCCAACCAAATGCCAACTAACCCTGCCAAATCAACCGCTTTTTATAAGGACGCAAGGTATCACAGAAATGGCTGACAGCTGAGTCTGCGTCCACCATTAATATCAAATACATTAAGTTGTAAAATTACCAGCATGGACAGTAAACATAACAATAAGCACATCAATATAATCGGCATGTGAATGAGGTTCAAACTTTTTGAAGCTGTGTCACAATTAATTTAATTTTGCTGAGTTTCATCATCATGACATAAAATTAATGTCACAATTACACATTTCTTAATACAGTCCAGTTATATGATGGTTGGTTTTACTGTCCATTCATTACTAGGAGCCATTTTCGTAACAACCAATCACAGCTCTTAGAAGACTGCGTCATACCTAGCAACGGGGTCAACCATGCCTACTCACTAAGATAAAAGTTTCTGTACCCTCCTTGCTCAGAGTTGCTCTCAGGAACTTCCTGAATCACTCTAAGCTAAGATTCCTTGCTAGGAATTTTTAGACTAAGTTAGGAGCTCTCTTAGAGGACTCTAAGAATCTTTGTAAATACGGGCCCAGGAATCTACCCAATGATTCCTGTGTAGATTTTAGGGACTGCCAGTCCTCTACTCCCCTGTTCTTTCTCCACTGTGACTGTCTAATAAAGGCAAAATGGCAAAAGATCCTCCGAACCAAACAACAAAAACCAATGTCCTATGATATTACATTATGTTCATATAATGTGGCGTTTTAACTGAAATACACTCTGGATGATTTTCTGTCCTAAGGATGAACTGGTATAGTTAAATCTGATCTTGGCTGCAGTAGGTTTCTGGCTTCTATTAATGGTGGACTTTAATTTTTATTTATTTTTTCATAAATCATCCTGTTTGTTTCTTTCATGTGGTAACAGGAAACCCACAACACACACTTGACTGTAAACCATCTGAAAATAGTCCAGGTCTTTCATGGCAGCCCTCTACGTTTGGGAAAGCATTTAATTATTGAATAATCTTATAACCACCACTCTAAAAACCACACGTTTCCCTTAGGACAGTCTGAGTTGTTCATGATTGCAGGTGCAACTATAGTGGAGCAGCTCTGCAGGTTCAAAATTGATGAAACTATTTAACAACCAACAAATGACGAACAAGTGCTACTTTTGCTTTTACTATAACTTAAAGGAGATATCTGAGTTGATGAGGAACTGTTGTGCTTTTAGAGGCGAAAAATAAGACCTGAAGTTTCTTGTCTCTTGAGACTTTTCTGTTAATGTTGATGCAGTTGTGTGTTCTAGTTCTGGCTGTGACTCGAGCTTCCTTAATCCCCTCAATGAAGTATTCCATAATGCATCTCAGTGACTTCACACTTTTTAATCAAAAGCACCCATTTTTAAAAAAGCTTCTATTAGCAACAGTTGATTATTGGCTCCAGACATTTGGCTTATTTAGCCCCAGTGCAGAACTTCAAGACATCAAATCTATGACTGTCATCAATAACTGTTGGCACACATTGGCAAAACCATTCTCTATTTTAAGTGCTCTCTGCCCCAAATACAACCTCCTCCCTATGAAAATGGAAATGAGAAATTTCTTCCATTTTCTGTACTTGAGGGGCATTACTTACATGGCCTGCTGGTCCAGTCTGTGCTAGAAAGAGAGCAGATTTGAGGCTCTCAAGCTTCCCTCACCTTTAATCTCTTCTGCGACATCCAAACTGGAGTTTAGTGACAGTTTGCTTGCGCCGATGAGCTTATCCAAATAGAAATGGGGTAGAATTCCAAGGTGCAAATTTCTACTTGAAGATTTCACTTTGTTTTTGTTGCGGGAAAATATAATTTACAGAATGGTCTGGTTGTGGTCCTGTTTGGTTGCAGCCCTGGTTTTCCTACATCTTGGGTGGCTGTCTGACCTACTCAGGTTCTGAGGCTGTGCTCTCTGATGCTGCTGCTGTTGGTTGGAAGCATCGCAGGTGGCTTTGATGTTCAAGTTTATGATGGTTCAAATGGTCACTGTTTCTGGTGGGCAGTGGGCAGGTATTACTCCTGTACAGGAATTGGATGCTCCCGCCCTCCACGAGTCCCCTGCTGCCTTGTAGGTTGGCCTTGGCCGGTCAAAGGCTAAAGGAGTGAACCTTGATGATAAATCCCCAGTGTATGGGTAAAATAACCGGGTAGATGGAATTCGCCAGCCCATAAAAGCAGTTCATCTAAGAGAAGGAAACTCTCATACAAAACCTACAGCCCTGTGGTCGCCACAGCAGTCTTAACCTGCTGAGCCACTGTGGAGTGTCCCTTGGCCTAAAGAGTGGGGTTGGTTTGCGTGCATCAATCTTCACTTTAAATCTACTTAGCACTGGCGGGAAGAAAGTCCTCCAGCAATGGAGAAGAGGCAAAACGACAGATGCTAGATGGCACTGGGAGTCGCAGTCCCAACTCTGCATGTGGGCGGCTCAGACGTATGGGTCGCTTCTTTGCTGACCTGAGACAACAGCAACATTCGGCTGCCCTATCTAAGGAAAGCACCGCTTGCTCCGAAAGGAGACAGGCTGAGAAAAGGTGGCCCGAATATCGCTTGTCTCACCTCACCTGGTTGGTTTGCCGCAGCCAACGATCATCTCATTCTTCCCATTGATTTTCCGAGACGAGGAATCTGCCATCATGTTCCTGTATTGACCAGGGGATGCCGGGAGTAACAAAGATCAGAGGGCAACTGCTGCCAAAACTCCATCCACCAAGCCAGAAAGTTCCTCAGATACCAGAAAGTTCAAAACCCTTAAAACATTACTTTGAGCTCTTTTTTATAATGAGGGAGCTTGAAACAGAAACATCACATGTTCAGCATTTTTACACAAATCATTCTTTGTACATTTATTAAACCGACTCAGTAGGATCAGCTACAAACAAGTTTGTGTTAAACTTTTACTCGTGGATTAATTGATTCTCCATGTGTGTTTGTTCCGGGAAGCATCCTGTAGGAGACTCGGTGGTCACTCGGCTACTTCCTTCCTAAAGGAGTGGTCACACCTTGATCTGCAGGAAGTCGTGCTGCCTACAAGTGCTTGACCCAATCCGAATCTCTGCACTCACTCATGACCTTAACATGAATGTGCCTCAAAATCCATGAATGCTCAGGAATGTCCCACTGTCAAATCGTTTTCTGACCCTATTGTGCACTCCTTCTGTGAGTCTGCATATCTACAGACTTTCCTGAGGGACTTCCCCATAGTTCATAGCAAAATTAATGACGTCTATGTGCGTCGTTGTCCTGCCAGCCACAAATAAACACATACCAAGCATAGTTGGTGCAGAAAAGAAGTTTATCTGCAAGTGACAGCAGGCTTGTTGTTGTGGTTATTTATTTCACACAAGTAGATTTGTTTGTATATTCAGTCAAATGTCTTAGGATTTACAGATGTTCACTGCTTTCCCGACTTTAGTAGTTTGCAAAAATGGAATAAACACTGTAATGTCATAAACAGGGACTCATCAAGTGAGCTGCTAATCAAACTGCAAATGAAATTGGTGACGCATTGTTTCCAAGCAATGTGTGCTGGAACATGTGCTCCCTTTCAGACCATTTAAAAACCTCACAAACCCACACTGACGTCAGTTAACCTTGTGAGGGTTTAGTGCTTTGACCTCAGAGTGGAGATTGGTGTTGGACTCTTTTTAGAGAGCGTTGTCAGCAGAGGTCCAGCTTGCTGCTGTGTGGTAGTGTAAGCCCTGGAAGTTTTCCTATTTTTATTGCTTTTTAACATTAAATTATGGTCAAATGATTTGCCTTTTTTTGACAAGAATTTACTGTAAAAAAGCAGTGAAGTGAAAACAGATTTCTACAAAATAATGTTAGTTCAAAAATATAAAATGTAAAATATGTGATTGTATTCACCACTTTAAAGTGACTCACCTAATTCAACACGGGTGCAGCCAACTGGCGCTAGAAGTCACACGATCAGTTGTGCAAGGACAAAGACCTAAAAGTTGAGTTTGCTTCTAAGTCTGGTGCATTCTTATCCTGGAAGTATGCATGTCTCAAACTTTTGTAATAATCTCTGGGATACTCAGGATGGGAATGTTTAATTTGGAGAGCTGCAACTACTGATGTGGCCTTGTTAGCAGGAGAATTCTTATGCTTGAAAGATCTCTTCAGTCATTTCTAACACTGGAAGGTTGAGATTGTGGACAAATTAACTTTCTACCTTTGGGTTGCATGGGGCAAGTCAATATGGCTGCCGTCTAATTACCCAAAGTAACTATCAATGTGATCACAGCTGTGTGGTGAAGAGAACAATGTGTCGTTTCTATAAGTTGGTCCAGGTTTGAGGCTACATATGGTGACAGTCAAACTGCTCCTCCAGAGTAAAAGCTCAGTTTTTGTCACACAAATGAACAAATCCACCTGTGGTACCTACAACGGTAAACAACAGAAGTTAGTGCACCCCTGTGTAATATTACTTTTATGCCAGATGATTGAAAATTTCATCACTTCTCCATCCTTGCATTATTTCTATGTTAAGTGAATACACTTGTGATCATTGACACACATATTAGAAAAAATAGGGATCACTGACACTAAATTGAGCACACCTGGGTTTTCCAGTTAGCCTAAATGCACAAACATGGCTATCATTATCGAAAAGAATTCCCAGAGGAACCCTAGGAACATCAGTAAACAGCACGTGGACTTCCCTTTTAGGTTCTTGAAGATGTTTCACCTTCGTCCAAGAGGTTTCTTCAGTTCTAACTGACTGGTGGCAAGTTTCAGATGTATACGGTCATACAGTCTTATAGTGCTGTTGTTTAGTCTCCTCTATATATAGGTCTGTGCACGCCTCACTGCATTAGACTGCCTGTACAACATTGCTTAGCTCGTTGTTTGGGTGTTTTTATCTTTGAGGTGAATCAGTTTGTGTTAATAATAAAATATAATATAGAATTTATTGCCATGCGTACTGCTTTTTAATGTGTGTGTTCTTGTTTCTCCTTGCTCTGGTAGGGACCTTCTCAGCCCAGTGCTTTAAGGTTCGTAGAAGTCCCAGCTGATGTTTCAGTGGGTGACAGGATTCAAATAGCAGATATTGGTCTAAGTAGATTTTCTGTAGACTTTAATGTCCAGGCTTGTGCACAGCAGTATCGTCCACATAAATGAACCAGTGGCTGCAAGTAGTTTCCTTGAAATACCTCAGTGTCTGCGTTCCACTGCTCCATGTAGAGGTTGGATACAGTGGGTGCCTGTTTTGTCAAAACTGTAGAAACCTTCATCATTTAGTCTTCAGTGCCTCAGATGTAAGTCTGCTTGTAAAAAGTGAGGTGACATCAAAATAAAACCATGGTTTCATGTGGGGCCAGTTTCACTTTCTAAACATTATCAACAAAGTTTGCTTTCATCCAGGTTGCATTCTGCCTCTTTCAAACAAATGCCATTGGTTTCTTTTGACCATTGCCAATCAGGTAGCTATAAAAGCTTTTCTTAAGCATAGAGGTAGGAAGTCATTTTTGGAAGTGTTGTGTGTTGATGTGAAAAGCACTGAATCACATATTTCATCACTTAGGTATGACGCATGGACGTCTTTGTAAAGAGGTGATCAAATGAGGTGTGATTCAGGGATACAGCAGGTCTTTTACTGGCAGACATGACTAAATAACCTGATGTTGCTCAGGGGACTCTTCACTTTGACAAACATGTACAATATTAGTCTGCATACCTTTTTTTTAAAATGACTTAACAGTTTGATATTCAAACTGTCTGCTGTCTACTGCACACAGTATATGCTGATAACACTGAAGGATGGGTATTAGATGAGCCAATTCATTGCACATTGTGTCTTTAAGGTTTAAACTTATTGCAGTGACTTGGGCGGATGGACGGTAATACCTGGAGATCAATAAACTCTCCCATACTGTTGGCGAACTGTCTCAGCTTTCCAAAGCATTTGGAAAAGCTTTTTGTAATTGTTTTTAATTCTTTCTTATTCCTCTATAAAGACAAGAGCCAAGGCAGATGGGAGTTTTCAGAGATGGAGCACATGAAGAACCCATTAAATTTCAGTGCAGATCCGAATCAATGGGTGGATCCAGATTTCTGTCTGTCAGCAAGATTATGCAAAACCTAGCAAACTGAATTTCATGAGCCTTGGAGAAGTTGAGTTTGGCCATAGGAAGAACCCATTAAATTTTGTTGTGGGTCTGGATCACTTTAACAGAGATAAAAAAATTGTGACACACAGCATTGGTCTTGATGGAAGATACACTCTCCCAATGCCTTTGTAGTTTCTAAATATGCATGTCGTTGGATTTTTTTAACTTCATATTACGTTTTTTCTTTCTCATGTCTAAACTTGTTTTCTATGGAAAACATTTCCTGTGTGTTTGTGTTGTCAAGGTGGTCGGCTTCCATCACCACAAATCCAGCAGCGGCCCGAGGTCTGTTTGTGTGTTTGAATGAGTTACTATGGTTGGTTAGTGGGAGCTCTGTCTCCTTTGTGTCAACAGGCTTTTTAACCTGCTGAGGCTAATCACCGGGGTAATTACTCTTAATTAGGCTCATTAATCATTAGACTTGTCAGACTGTTTCACTGCTTGGATGTGTGTGTTTACTATATATATATTGAAAGATGGGCTTGAAGTTAGGCAAGACGGAGTTAATTTTATTTTATATACACAATCAAACTATTTTGTAGTGTTTGTGTTGAGTAATGACGAATTACCAAATGAAAAACAAAGGCTACTTTCTGGTAATATTCAGTTATTGCATGAGATACATGGATGCACTGTTTACATGCAGCACATAATAGATTTTGTGCCTCCTTTTGATATAGAAGCTCAGTGTTTTTGCAGTAAATGTTAAAGAAATGTGGCCTCTTTTTTACATTTCAGCACATTAAAAGGCCCTTTATCCACAATGCACATTAGATAAAAACCCAAAATGCAACTGGATACATGATTGGCTATGGCACACAAGGTTATATGTAACAATGAAATGTGAATGGTTCAAAATGGTGGGATGAGCTTCTGTTAGGCTTCCGCTCTATCCTTGTTGGCGCCCGACCATCTCTCTCGTCCAATCGCCTCCGTCCACATCCTGTAAAAGTAAGAAACCCCAATCAAGCTCATCCCCCCCTGACTGTCCCTGCTTCTGTCTTGCTTAAGGGAAGGTTCAGTGATAACTCAGGGGCCCAAAGGCCTCGGAAAGGAGTTTGTTACATCTATCAACTTTGAGTTATCTGCACCAGCGTGGCCAAGGGCGGCACCGACGGAGAGTCTCATGACCGAAACATATTTCTGCTGCCAGACAAAACCATTCTGTTTTTTAACCTCAAGATATTAACATACTTGTGCATGCACACATTTGCCTGTGTATGAAACAGAACCTCTCCCTTTTGACCTCAAGGATGAACACTTTTTTTATACAACGCTTCACTATAGGGTTTAAATCACACTTTTAATTCAGTAAAGGGGTAAAATGAAAATCCAACCTAACAAAACCAATGATTTGGCAGTCAAGACAGTTGATATTGATTTATTATTTGTTCATCCAATCAGGTTGAGGTTCAATTTATACACAGAAAATGTGCAAAGAGTGATATTTAAATTTATTTAAGTCACTGAATCAACCGGTAAACTAGTAATGTGTGTATTTGTGTAGCTGTATAGAAATGTTTCACTGTTTGACTCCAGTGATAGCAACGTTAATGTGACTTTAGGTTCAAATCAGCGACAGTTGAAGTGTATCATTGATTATCTTGTTACAATACTACATTCCTTTGGGAAACCTTGGGTACTAAACATTTATGTGGATATTACTTATACATGCCACCTACATAAACATTACGGCAGGCCTTGTACATGCTGTTTTGGCAGCACAAACCTACACAATATTTGGCAGGTGGTTTTAATGTTATGGCTGGTAGGTGTATTCCTCTGAATATAATGCATTCTTTATTCTGAAAAGATTTATACTTTACAGCTCAGTGAGATAATTAACTTTTATAGTTTTAGAATCGGTTACATGGCAGCACTTATGCACACATTTTAATGGTTTATCAAAAAAATGCTTTACATTTACCATGCAATGAGATTATCATGCAAGACAATGAGACATGCATACCTGTACCTGCTTCTCATTTAAAAACTCAACATGAGCAATTCTGCAACTAGACATGTCATGATTAGCATTTTCTTCATGAGGCAGACACAGCTGAAGCCTCTCTGCAGCTTCGACTCTGAACATGTTTTTATGTTTGGCTAAAACATTAAATCTGTGAGTGACATTTGCTCACAACAACAAAAGATGATTCTGGTTTGGTCCATAGTATACTTTCCTTAAACAATATTCAGTTTTTGCACTGTTCGGATATTGTGATGCCATAAAAATTTATTTTTGTAAAACCTTTACTTAAGATTTTGTCATAAGAAGTCGCACACAACTCAAAAGGCTTTTAAACTTTTACCACACTTCGTTTTTCTTGTGGGGTGTTCATAGTATACAATGTTTCATGCATATGTAATATGTGTAGGATAGACTCTTTCGGGCTGTGTGGTCATTTTCAAAGCTTTGGTCTAGAGACATGGAATTTATACCACTTTAGTCAACATGCTGACCAAGCTACATACAAGTTATCCACACTCTGATAATTCTGATAAACCACCCTCAAAAGGTCCTAAAGTTTTAATATTTTAATTTACACTCAAACATTTTCTGAAGATAAACTGATTTTACAGTTCTTGCTAAAATGAAATTGAAAAGAGTATCGAAGTACTAAAACTTTCACATTTCTCTGAACAAATGATTCTCTTCTTTGCCATATACTGTATATTTTTTAATAAAACCCTGGCTACTGTAATAGACAGTTTCAAGATGACATAGGACAATCACAAGAACAGATAATAATCGGTAATAAAGTTTTAAAAGGACCATAAAAAAAGCAAAGAAACGTAATTTAATAAAGTCTGAGTTAACGTTATTACAGGAAAAGCAATAAAGAGGAGCCTGGATCATAATTCTTGCAATGTGAAGGGCTCCTAACATTTAAAACATGCTAGATACAGAGAGATACAGTGTTTTTGGATGTTTCCCATGCTGGAATAAGATTTCTTTGCTTTTATGGTATGAAGTGTGTTAATTTAGGAGAAATTCTAAAATATTTCTCCCAGCACTCAAAATCTGTGCTTTATATTTCCATCAATTGAATTACTTTTAGGTCAGTATGGCTTTTTTTGTTAAGTCCAGTGCTGAAGTGAGCTCATACTTTGACTCGTTCCATAAATGTCCATGTTTAACGTGGTATTGAATGGCCTGGGAATGACTTTAAAAAGCCTCCTCTATTCTCATTTACTGGTGCGACAAATTGAATATAAACATGCTCGTGGATAAGGAGTGCATTAGTGTGTGTGTGTGTGTGTGTGTGTGTTGGGGTCTCAGTGATATCAGGTTTCATACTGAGGCCACTGTGTGCCAACTTGCGTTCACCATATTATGATCCCCTGGACTATATATGGAAATATTGTTTTGCTTCAGTGGAGAAAGGAACAGTCACCTGCATGACTCATACAGAACAAACTATACCTGGACACATACTTCAAATACACACACTCTTGTACACGTATACTGTCACAGATGTAATGCAAACTACTGCACAAAACTCAAACTTGAAGGTATTTTGTGTTTCATGTGTCCATCCTTCCACAGTTTAATCCACATTTTAACCATTTAATGCTCTTTGGAGAGGCAAAAAGTGAGAAATTGTACATTTTTCAACAATGTCCTCACTCTTAATGTCTAAAACTCCATCCTCACAAAGCTCCAAAAAGTCCCAAAACACACAAACGCACACAATATGGCGTGTGGTACCCAGTAAAGTCAGTTCACGGAAATGAGCTCTCAATTAGGACCCCACGGACCACTGCAGAGCCATTTTAAAACACATACAGAAATACTGAAGGCCATTGAAAACCACTGGGGAACTAATGGGTTGCCAGTTTGAGTAATATGGACCCAATTTCATTTCCTATGCGTTTATGACTGGTGACCACATACTGCTTTTGTGCGAGTGTGTGTGTGTGTGTGTGTGTGTGTGTGTGTGTTGGTGAATATTTAAACATATGTGAATGTTTTTCATGTGTAAAAGGAATGTAAGTGGGTTCATGTATTTGTGTGGATGTGTGTCTGACGGGCAGCTCAGAATGATATTGGTCTGAAGAATGTGGGTCCTTATGTCAAAGATGGAGACACTGATAAAAAAAACACTGGGAAAGGGGAAAAAAACACAAATGTACTGTATCAGTGATTTTACTTAACATGCTGGACTTAACATTGGATTTCTTACAGTTTATAGCACCAAACAAAAGTGTCATAACAATGTATGATTTTAGGAACTTTTTCAAATTTGCTCTTCCTCTGTTGTGCTCACGTCATCTGTCAAATGACTCGCTGCAAATTTTCAGCCAAACCAAACATGTGATTGTTTGAATTCGACGTGACTGAGTGAATATCCTCCTCGGTCTGCAGGAGATGAAAACACCGTCACGCAGCAACAAAGCTGTGAGTAACTTAAAAGGTGCTTCCTTTTCCTCTTCCTCTTCCACACGGCTGCATTTCCCAGCACTAGTAGGGTTTAGGATCAAATCATGATTTGATTCTGCTGTGAGCAACGTACAAAACACATATTCACAAAAGACACAGACTCAATCAAACATGGAATCTGGACATGTAAAGACAAACAAAATCACGCTGTAACACAAGCTGGTACTGTTAGCATTTAAACTGCAGCATGACACAGGATAAAAATACAAGAATTAATATCATTTTACATGGTACACAATTACACCACACTCTGAAACCACACAATAGACGAAACAAAAAAAGAAAATATGATGGAAAAAAATGAAATAAAAGAAATTTAAATAATAAAATCATCAGTCATAGACAAAAAAACCCCCAATAAAACAAGATAATAAAATTGATTGGATACACAGTTCTGTTTTAAAAAAGACAGTGGTAGCAAGGACAAATTCATTTTTTAGTCAGTTGGTCCTGTACCTACACAGATCTGCGACCGGAAGAGAGCAATTTAAACTCGCCCATCAGGGGATGACTGCTGTCAGCCAGGACTGACTGGGCCTTTTTTTTTAATGGTTCTATCTGTGCCTGGAGGTAATGTTGTAGTCAGGACTTGGTCATGAGTTGGTGTCGGTTTAGGTGGTCTTGAGTGTGCCGAAACAAGAGCAAGACATTAAGGGGTTGAAACCCAAGTCAAGATCAAGACCAAGGCCCAGTTGCACAGTAATTAACCATAACAGATGCTGTAAGAAGAAAAGTGAGCACATTAATGATTTCATTGGTCAACATCGTACCTGGCAATCTATTGGTTGGGGAATTTTGACCTGAGAGCACAAATCTAAAAGCAGAAGTTTTGCAAGTGCCAAAAACTTCTAAGTGTCAGTGCAACTGAAGCACAGGACAATCATGCAGCATTAGTATATCTAAATGTGGATGAATAGTTTTGAGCAGAACTGATTTGCACCAAAGCAGAGGTTGTGTGGAGGGAAAGTATTACAAAATCTGGATGTAACTGGAGAGATAATACTCTTGACTGAAAAGACCACATTCCTAATTAAAGATGGGAAAGTAACTTGTCACGTTAACAGTAACAAAACTGGTGCAAAAGCTGTTGTGGAAATATTATGCCTGGGTTCTACCCTTAAATTATATAGCGAACACATTGCTGGGTTGTTGGATGGAGGATCAAAGTAAGTCATTGCAATGGGAAATACCTTACTCAACATGGGGGAGAGACCTCACTCCTCTCTCCCACAAAGAAGAAGTTCAAATCTAACAGCTTTTATAGTGAAAATAAACTCTTTTCCTATTGACCTATTGTAAGTTTGAACTCTAGTTTTCCATACCACATAAGAAATGTTGAGTCCATCTTTCCGAGAACAAACACCCTTTAGGGGTGTAAACATATCTTCTGAATTTGCTACATGAAAGTTACTCTACTAACATGAAAACTGTTCAACAACAAAGACACTACAAAGTTAACTAAAGAACTAATCCAAACAACCAGAAAACCAAAAATTGTACTAAAACACAAACCTGGAGAGCACAAGGAGCAAGTCAGAGAGGTAACAGACAGGAGAACACAAGGGAAGCAGACGGGATACAAAAAACAAAAGGTACAAACCAAATGCAGCCGAGGACCAGGAGGGGAATCAGGCAGGTGAACTTGAGGGTAACAAACAGGAGGTTAAAGAGGAGGAACAAAGGGAAGACACAGAACTGTACAAACACAAAGAACTACTTCTGGACACAAGACACAGGTGGATCACAAGACACTGATTAAAGTAATCAGGGCATCAAAAAGGGAGGGAAAAACAAACAAAGGGAGGAAGTAAAAACAGACGTGACACACGATGAAAGACGTTTTTAATGTAGAACAGGAAGTAAACAAAACAAATCTAAAAATAAAACCTAAAGACCATGAAAACTGTAAACACGTCAAGATATTGGCTGCATTTGAAGCAAGAAGTTTAACATCCAACACAAAGATGATGTTAGCATGTCAGACAAGGCACAGGCAATTTTGTGATATTCCTGCGGTTGTGGTCTTGTCTCGGTCTCAAACAAAAAGACTCAGGATCTGTTTTTAGACAAGTCAAGGCCAAATGAAAAATGGGGTTGATATCTGAGATGAGAACAAGAGTTTTAAAACGCAGACCAATCTTGAGGACGACATCACTATTACTAAAGGTTAATTTTGCTCTAACGATGCAATAACTAAATTGTCTAACTTTGCACCTTAACACACCTTTATTTTTACCTGAACAGAGGACAGGCTCCACATAATGTCAGTCAATGGCCACTTTAGTAATCAACAGCACTCTTCAGCTTTTAGTAATTTGATTTCCTGTGATGTGTTTTATTTTATTAAGATTAGTTAATGTCTTTTTTGCATGAATTTTCTAGTTTAACTATATACAACACTGCCTTTTAAAATATTTTAATACCAGACAACATCTCCAGGCCTGTATATGGATTGTGAGCTCTACAGTATTAACAGTGTGGAGTTTAACAGAAGCTGTAGATCTTACACTGCCACCATGTGGTCAAGACTAAGATTGCAAAATCTAGAATCCAGAGCTGGAAGGAAGTAGATAAACTGATGATAAATGATTATCTGAATGAATCCGTCTCCACTATAAATTATATTATATATTTTATACAAATAATCTGATATTGCATTATTATGTATTCATTAACCCTTTGTAAGCATAAAAAATGGACATATTTTAAATCAACA